>BLKR01010941.1:27523-42420 GCA_011170035.1 Teleogryllus occipitalis
ATTAATAAACGCTAAGAATAGCAATGGCCCTATGGTTAACTATGTCGTGAAGTTCTATTAAGCAGTTCTAAGAAACCGGGAGTGGTATCTCAGTGCATCAACTCATGTCACTGCAGCGTCTCTGTCCGGGAGGTTTTAGGTTCGAGTCCTGACGGCGGCAAAATTTTCGACACTAGCTTTTAGGCTGGGTCGAATTCAGTCGCTGTCTGGAGGAGAATTCTAGCGGCCGGCTGCTCTGATCGGTAGTTTTCCATGGTTTCTCCGATCAACACCAGACGAATGCCGGAGCAGTACCCTATCAAACGGGTCACGGACCGCGCGCGATCTTTCCTTCCTCTTCCTTGTCCTCTCCTCTCCCCTTACACGCACACTTATACTAACATGCATTACACTACCACATATTCCGGGAGACCGGCGGGGAGCTTAGAGCTTGTGGCGGTGCTCCGTTGGTGGGAGGGTCCTGGTTAGGGGGAAACCCCACTAGCCGACGGTAGGTCGGCGCCGGATCTCGCCATCCAGCGGGGGAAGATCACCGCCATTTCCCGAGAACAAACATGCACTACACTTACGGGACTAATGACCAAAGCAGTTGACGCGCCCGGAAACACGAAAAAACCAACAAACCAACCACGTTCTAAGAAATGAAGAGCTAATTCAAACTCAAGTCATCCTGCAAGTTTTGTGTAGGCAGTCCCGCAAAGTGGATGTGTATTGCAAGACGCTCTTTCAGTCCAAGGCTTCTCGAGCGGAGTCGTTATACGCCTATTAGGCAATCTAACGAGATAAGTCCAGTTTGGTCTTTCTTCGAAACGCATTAGTGAAATAAATAATGTATTCATAATTGGGATGGTATAAAAACAATAAAATAGTTGATAACTCGTTAGGGATTTATCACTTCTTACAAATTCCAGTATCGTGTGCCAGAGTGATCCCAAAACTCTCGTATCTCTGACGCATTTCAAAATTAAGAGAAAATTGAAAATATTAACAAAAATATACTACCTGAGTGTTAATAGTCGTATATTTGACTTTTGATAAATGTATACAGCAGATGAATGGAACTGCGAGAAAGTAATTCGTTGTTCAAAAATCAATGGATGAAAAATATTTTTCCGCGAGTGAAATATGTTTTGGGAATTCAGTGACAAAATTCACTACTCTACTCGCAATTGTTCCATTAAACGTTTTAGAATTCATGTATCACTTTTCAGTATTCTGACATCATTTTGACACAATATTTATTGTATTTTCGTTGTTTATATTAATGCAAATGTGTTTATGTTTTAAGTATCGCTGAAAATGTCCACCACTTACCACATGTCTATAAATAATTATTCCGTTCGAGAATATCCAGTCATATTTCTGTTATTAACGGTGTTAGAGAGATTTGTAGTGTAATGTAAACGTTATCTGCCGCGGCTCACCTGCGGCTGCCAAGTTCACGACGCTGCGTTTCCCGGACAGGCACGAAGATTTCTAGTATGTTGCCGAAATTGCCAATAAACATTTTATTATCAAGCATTTCATTGTCTATGGGAAGCTAGGGAGAACAAAAATCAATTATTTATGTCAAAATCTTTTACGGTGTAGTAACAATCTAAATCAAAATTTTATTAGTTTACAGTATATAAAAAAAGTTCCAAAACCGGAGTAAGATTAAGAGAGAATAATAGTGGTAAATAATTTATGGGCTTAAAAATCGTTTAAAACATAATAATAAACATATACAACTCGCACTTTGACATCATTGTATGTAGTTAGATTCTTTTAACTCAGAAAATAGTTTGATCACCACTTACCTTATTGTTATTTTCAAATGAAGTGCGTTATTCGCACAGTTAGAAAATTTTATCATCAAAACGATATTCAGTTGCTCACTTTCGATGCGATATTGCTTTTCGACAGCGCGATATTGCTTCTCGCATCGTCACATCTAGAAATTTCGTCGGAGCAAGTAGAGATGAAAGGTGTCCGAAGCAGGATGAGGTTCTCTCCCTCGCAAGCCGATGGCCGCTGCCCGGAGAGGGGCTGACGGCCACACAGAGTGACATTCGCTGTTAGCGCCATCACGCGGGAAATTCTAGAATCAATAGCGCTCTCTCCGAACACCCCTTTTCAGTGTAACATCGGATCCCGCTTGCGGTGATAGGGGGGGCGCGGGGCGCGGGAGTTTTTTTAACCTCTTCCCCTCTGTAACACCTCTGCTGCATCCCCTGCCCTGCGCGGGCGCGCGGGCAGCCCGGTTGCAGGTAGGGAAGGCGGGCGATTCCGGTGGGTGGGGTGTGTGTGGGAGCGGATGAGCGGAGAGGGTGAGCGGAGAGGGTGAGCGGAGAGGGTGAGCGGAGAGGGTGAGCGGAGAGGGTGAGCGGAGAGGGTGAGCGGAGAGGGTGAGCGGAGAGGGTGAGCGGAGAGGGTGAGCGGAGAGGGTGAGCGGAGAGGGTGAGCGGAGAGGGTGAGCGGAGAAGGTGAGCGGAGAGGGTGAGCGAACTGGGTGAGCGGAACGGGTGAGCGGAGCGGGTGAGCGGAGTGGGTGAGCGTTGCCGGTGAGGTGAGTGAGTGAGCGGAGCGGGTGAGCAGAGCAGGTGGGACGGATGGGGTTGGGGGAGCGTGGGAGGCGGGGGAGCGAGAGAACGGAGCTAGCGGGGTGGGGTGGGTTGACAAAGAAGTCGGGGACATGGGAGAGTAGGCGGGGAGAGACGGACAGGCGAAGCGAATGGGGCCGGTGAGTCGGGGTGGGTGCTGTGTGTTCAGGGCGCGGCGTGGTGGGCCGGAGCGGGGGGGGCCGGAGCGGGGCGAAGAGGGGTGGACGGGGTGGACAGGGTGGGCGGAGCGGGCGAGATGGACGAGCGGAAGGGCCGTGGGGTGGTGAGCGGGATGGGGCGGGTGACCGAAGCCTGTTCTACGCCCCTGGGGTACGCCGACACCTGCGTGCTTCGGGTTGCGAGGTGCGCGGGCCGGCACTATGTAAGAGGATGCCGTCGCGCCCCACCCCTTTCCTGGCGACGTCGCCGGCGGGCCCGCTAACTCCCCTTCCTCACCCTACTCCGTGCGTGTAAGCCGTCCTCGCGCTCTGTCCAGTCATCCAAATGTTGATTCCTCACCGCAATGCGTTCTGCACGTGTCCGCTACCTCGCAGCTCAATCTACCTGCTTTCGGAGATCTCCAGTAATATCCCCAACTTAACTATCGCTGTTCTCTCAACCCTATTCATTCACTTCCTTTATTTTTGCAAGCCTATCAGTCCATTACATGCAACCCCATCATATCTACCTTCCCGAGTCCCGCAAGGACTGTTTTGTAACTATCCACCCCATATTTTACCATACCTTCTTATATCCCATCACTCATCACCATTAATTCTTTACCACCTCCAACGTCTCCTTCCCACGCCACCTATTTCTCTTCTTTGCTTTCCGTGTCTCTCTGCCATCCCACCTTACGCTCATTAGTACTTTCCTTCCCAAATTCAACCAATTCACGAAATTTTCCTCGTCTTCTGTCTTCTCCCTCCATCTGTCACTCTCCTTCCCGTTTCCCCTCCCTGGGCCAGCACCTCCATCATACACGGTGATAGCCCGACCCTTTCACCCGAGTTAACTTTCGTAACATCCCTGCCATACCGTCCCCTCCCCGGCTCCGCGCGGGCGCGGGCGCATGCCTGTGTTAATTGGCAGAAAAAACTGCGCTGCGATCCGCTGGGAATGCGCTAATAGGAGAGGTGCTCGCCTCCATTAGCCCGTGCCCCGATCGACCCGCGCGGACAACACCTGTGTAATTGCGCCGGAGACCGCGCGGCGGCGGCACCGGCGATACGGGCGAGCACTTTGAGCGCGACGGACGGCGCCGAGGGCCCGGGTGAATATGATAAATGCGGCTGCGTTTACATTCCCGGACGTCCATTGGGGGCTTGGGCCGTGTAGAAGTGCCTTGCGTTCCAGGGTATTTCATTGGAAATAAACTGCTCTCTACTCGATCGTTTTGGGATTAAAAGAATAAGAAAAATGTGGAAAGTGAAATATTCGTAAATTTTGCTTTAATCAAAGGAAATTTTTCCCATCCTTTGTAACACAATAAAGAGAATTTATAGAATATATTGTTGGAGGTTTCGTTCTACGTAATAAGTTAAAATTAAATATCTATTCATAACTTGTAGTTTGCTATAAATATAATGGAACCTGAAATAGTTGTATACATGCGATTTATTGTTTAGCTTCTTGCATCAAGCTTTTCAATACCATCAAAGTATTTCAAAGCATTTGAAGAAATGTATTACTATATTTAATCTAAAGAATTTCAGATTCATGGCATTAGATTTTTAGAATTGATTATAAAGAGTTTTCATTTTCGAGAAATATTTTTATGGGGTGATGTTGACCTCTCTTAGAATTTGAAGAAATTTCAAGTAACAAATAATGTTACTGAAAGACTGCAAATTGCTGATACTGAGTGTCTTCTGGAAATATCAACTACATCGTTAAACTGTCCAAAGAGAGAATTTGACAACGATATGACAGACGACCAATCATGATTTCGTGCCATTGCTTTTTCCCTCATATCATTTCTAAATCGCGTTGTTTTGTTAAACCCACACGGACATCACGGAAAGCTCCTATTACGGGCATAACGGTGATGAGAAGAAAAAACTTGACACGCGTATATGAAAAGAGAGGTAAGTTTTCCTAGAACTACAGTGCGCATTTGTTACCCAGACGGTCTTCTACAAAGTACCAAATACGTATTAGATTTTTTTGCGAAAATCTGAGATACAGTTAAATCTGCATAAATCTATCTTCCGATAACTTTTTGTTGTTCAGTTTCAGAGCTTATAGAGTTTGAATGTAACCATTAATACAGATTTTTCACTTTATCCTTTGTATTAAGAACCTTTTCTTGTGTTGTAAACATGTAATTCTAGAAATTGAGTGCACATATTACAAATTTATTGGAATCGTTTTTTGCTACGAAATTGTTTTGTCCAGACAAAATTAAAAAACTACTGCACGCAGTGTAAGAAGAATCATATACATGCGGCATTCTCGCCAAAATGAAAAGTAATATTTTTTAACTAGCAGTATTTGTAACACTATTATCAATTTTGAATGAAAAAACAGACATTCATAAGAGATAAATGGTTATATTCGTTTCCCTTGTTCTATTCATTTGTTTCGCCTTAGTTCATAAAAGTTATCATAAATTGAAAATTACTACTTTGTTGCAGAAAGCTTAAATATACTGCCAATCAGATTAATTTGACAAATGTTTACGGGTTACTCTCCGTCTTCACACGTTCCAAAATTCACATGTTCCAAAATTTATTTTTATTTTTTTAAAGTTGACCCGTTTTAGAGCATTTGTCATACGCAGGTATTGCCTTTGGATACAATAATAAGCCATATTTGTTTCATTATTTCTTTAATTAGGTTAGGAAATTCAACCTTGAATGCATAATTGTCTGTAAAGTAAGACAAAAATATGTTCTCACATTATTTGACAAGAAAACGAGCATTAAGAGTTACAGTAAGAAAGGACTGTTGCGATTATCACAGCTTTTTAGCGTGAAATAAAATTACTAAAATAAAATCACATTAAAAACATTTTGTCATAAATATCTCTCTAATTATTAATACGACAGAGGAAAACGACGGTCCCAGTATTATATCCCTCAAATTATAAATATTATTACGAACGATTTCAGCCAATTGCGTCAAATGTTTTTATATTTGACGAGCCAGAAACAACGTAACACAATGAAACAAGTAACTACACCGCACGAGAGGTGTGGCAACTAGCCTGTGACAATAATCGCGCCTCAATGGCGTGAGATTTTAAAAAAATACTTCTTCTTCGGCATTTCTGCCTTTCAAGGGCGTTTATACATGATTTCAGTAACTATAGGATAAACCATCTTCAGGTCTAAATGTCAATATAATAAAAAAATGAACTTGGTAAGTTATGTTTTCTGTATGTGTGCGTGTGTTTGTGTGTGTGTGTGCGTGAGAGAGAGAGAGAGAGAGAGAGAGAGAGAGAGAGAGAGACAGACAGACAGACAGACAGACAGACAGACAGACAGACAGACAGATAGTCAGACAGACAGACAGACAGACAGATAGTCAGACAGGCAGATAGACAGACAGGAGGCTTGAAAATGTCCTTAGGATAGCGTGAGTGGATTGTCAGTGGTTGTCTGTAATTCTTACTTAGATTGTAAGTAGCTATAGCTGGGGATTCTGGTAGTGTATCATAAAAGCTTTTTGAAATTTTGACAGTGTAGTCCTGAATTGATACTATTTTTAATTCTTTATGTAATTTTTTATTGCTTGCTTACATGGAGCTTTAGTAATTTTTCTGAGACACTTATTTTGTATAATTTGAAGTTCGTTAATGTGGCAATGGGCTGCTTTTATCCAAACGGGGCTTGCGTAGGTTAGTGAGGGTCTGATTGCTGATTGACTGAGCGCGATTGAGCGTCGGGGCTTGAACCGTGTGCGCGCGCCCGCAGGCGGAGACAGCACAGCGCGTGCCGCTTGCGGCCGTGTAACTGTCGCCGCTTCGTGATGTTTGGAATGAGGCTTCCGTGTGTGCGCGGCCGTCGACCGCTCTCGCGACAGCATGCGACCTGTTCCCGGAATGGGCCTCCCACCCACCCCAGCCGGCGCCCCCGCCCTGCACTGGCCCATCTCCTCGGCAGACCCTTTGTGGAGTGGCTGGACTGTTCATCTTCCACCGCTCGGACTGCGGTTCAAAGCTAGGCACAACCTGATACCTACAGTGCCTTTGATTGGGAAGTCCTAGGGTTCGAGTCCCGACGGTGGCAGGATAGTTGTCATTAGCTTGATGGTTGTGTCGAATTCAGCCGCTGTCTGGAGGATAATTTGGCGGCGAATGGTCCTTTCAGCAATTTTTGGTGATTTCTCTCACCAGCACCAGGCGAACGCTGGAACAGTATCCTAACAAATGGGCCATGGACCTGGTCTTTTCTTCCTCTTCCTGGTCCTATCGTTACCCTTTACTTATGCACACTTGCATTACTAGCATTACACTACTAGACATTGGAAGACCAGTCGAGAGCTTGTTAGAGCTTATCGCGATTAGATCAGTGCTCCACTAATGGGAGATACCTGGATAGGGAAACACCGCAAGTCGACTTGTACATCGGCGCCTTATCTCATCATCCAGCGGAGGGATGAACACCCCCACCTCCCAGGATGAATACATTCACTTGCGGGACTAGTAGCCACTGCAGTTGTGGTGCCCAGTAACACGAAATAATCAAACTATCAAGCCCTGTGGTATTTGTGTTGGACAAAGAAGATTTGCTCTGAGTTCTCTCATCTGCCTTACCTCTCATTCCATCATTGCTTCATAATTATTCATAATAAAGCAATATATTCAAAAATACCACTTCATCAAATCGTTCACTATTTCCAGGTGTCCAAAAACTGGAACCATAATAGAGAATATCTCAAGTTGCATTCTGTCTCGTCTGGTTTGATTTCGAACATTCTTCTAGTTGGTGCTTTCCCATCTTCCAGCCACGTTTGAAGTCATGCTAGTTTACTTCACTTCACATCCCAATTTCGCATTCAGTGCTTTACTCACTTCATCTCTCTACACCTCAGTCACCATCTCCGTCATCTTCCTTGATCGCCTTCGCTGGTCCTAACACCAATCTCACTTCCTCCGACTTGGCCACTTGCCTCACCTTCTCACGCCCTCTGGACCCTATCTCTCTCTTCACCATCTAAGCCTCCATAACTACTTTTACTCTGAATCCTTTCCGTTGTCGTCATCATTGACTATGCCGGTTTATCATCACCTCCATTACTTCTCATCATTGTCTATCTCTGTGGTATCCCTACTACCTACGCTACTTTGGCGTCCTCGCTGTTCCTATGAGCTCCATAGTTTCCAGAGTCGATTCATCCTACTCCTCTTCTCCTTTAATTGATTTGTCATAATTCCACCTTACTCTTAACTATTCACACGGTCCAATTCATAATGTCAAACCTTCGTTGTCTTTATTTATATTCAGTCTAACCATGTGTCTTATTATACATAAATTGCAACCTCTCAATCTTTGACCTCAGAGGTATGTGCTCTCATTTACTTTGGTTACTGTACACTTTATCACCCTTAGCCACTTCTGCGCCATTGTTCTCCTGGCATTGATGCCCATCTTCATACATACCTTCTCTTGTTCTCTCATTGATTTTTCAGTATTTAAGATCCCCGCACTTGCATTCAAGTCTAAGTGACTTCAACCGTAACGCCATCGTTTCTAACACTTTCTACAACTTTTATAACTACAACGTTTACATCTACAAACAACTACAACTTTCAATTATAAATTTTACTAAGCCACTTCTACTTTAACTAAACAATTACAATTACAATTTTTATATCTACAACCTCGTATATACAACGTTTCTACATTTTTACAAAATATTTGTTCAGCTTTAAATTTGAATGCACATTTTCAGTATAATTTATCCCATACACACCCTTTTTCGTTTTTACATGTTATAACCTTTTCGGAGTAAGAAAAAGGGGAAGCCCCGTCTCCGCGCGTCGCCTGGGGCCTCACGTGAGGTGGGCCGGGCGCCGCTCCCGCGCCGCGCCGGCGCCGGCGCCACGCCCGGCCGCGTGCGGCGCCACCGTCGGCCGCCGCCTCCGCCCCCGCCGCCCATTCCGAGTACTACGCCGCCATCAGACACGCTGCGTGCCGTGCGCCGTAGTTTGAGGTATTTTGGGACCGCCCTCGCTTCCTTCACAACTGTTGTCACACTCCCTCGCAACTTTTGTTGCTTCAGGGAAATATTTATGGCTCGTGGAAATAGCTAAACGAATCTATCGTTTCGTCACGTAAAGTGGTGAAAGTTGATCAAGCGAGGTCATGGTCATTCAATTTGGGAAGAGATGGTTCGAATTTAATTATATGGTACTGTCAGGCTTTGGGGCGAATAGTTTATGTGTGTTTGAAACGTATTCAGTGTCACCGAAGACTGAATTACGTCGGTACAAAAAGTACAGGATAATATTTTAACGAGATGTCTCGATAACAATGCAGTACATCGTAATTTTGTTATTTAAAATTTTGGCTCAATTTTAGTAACGGTGACGGCACAATGGAAACAGTTGTTTTTAAGAAATCTGTTTGATGTTTCACACTTTAAGAATTGAAGCAATGTTAATGTTGCTCTCTCATAATAAATTTTGAAAGACTGGTTGCGTCATTATACCGGAAGAAAGATATCCAAAAATATGAATTTACATTCACCAAATTGTGTGTTTTCGCATTGTTTTCAAAAAACAATGTCAAAATTTAATTTACTTTTCAATAATTTTTCCGTGCACATTTTACTTCATGTATAGTATATCGTATATCGTTATTACCTTGCAGGAAAGTACTTCAGAATTAGTGTCGTGACTTAAATTTAGTTTCAAATTTACAGATATGTATTAATAAATACTACAGAACCTCATTTCTAAAAGTAGTATTTACAATCAGAGATGCAGATAGAAGAAAAACGAGGAGATGAGTGAGGCCGCATTGGAAAAGAACGGCGAGAACCTTAAGCCAGGGAGTGAAGAATGCGTGGATTGCAACGGAAAAGACAGCAGGTGCAAGTGGGACTAAGTACAGCCTGGGCGGTGCGGGGGGTGGCGAGGAGGGCGGCGAGGAGGGCGGCGAGGAGGGCGGCGAGGAGGGCGGCGAGGAGGGCGGCGAGGAGGGCGGCGAGGAGGGCGGCGAGGAGGGCGGGCGGTGAGCGGAGCTATGAGGGCGACGTGTGGGGCAGTGGGCGGCGAGGAGGGAGGCGAGGAGGGCGGCCAGGTGGGCGGGCGGTGAGCGGAGCTATGAGGGCGACGACGTGTGGGGCAGTGGGCGTGGCTAGTGCGGGGCGGGCGGCGTGCCTGTGGCGCCGAGCGCTCCCCGCGCTGGCATCGCATTTCGGGGCGCGGGGGCGGGGGGCCGAGGGCGCGACCCTTCCTCTGCGCGCTTGTGCAGCTTCCGCCCGGCGCGGCGACTCGTTTTCCAGGCGAGGACACGCTCAGCTCCCCCGCCCCCGGCTGCGCGGATCGTTCTTGTGCACGGAACGCCACAGCACGGTCTCTCAACGCCACACACCTCACAAAGTGTCCAAATCTGTGAACATCTACCTCTAAAATTATAACACATGTCATATAAATGCGCCTGTACATTTGCTTGATTTTATCGTTGAGCGGGATGATCCCCAATCTACGACTGTGTCAATCCAATTAGATTTGAACAACGAAATACAGTGATGTAAACGCGCGAGCTCAGTGAATATGTTGATAATCAGACGTCTAATTATGTCAGAAATATTTTTAGATTTTTTCTTTGTTTTTAGGTCGCTTAATGACTACTTGGTCAGTAGCGATCTCGGTTAAACCAACAAAAATTTAATTAACAGATATTTTATCATTACATCAACAGAAATTTGTAGATATTAGCTTCAGCGCCATTGGTTTATAATTACAATATAACCAACCCATAGTCATAGAGGGAATGAGGTGGTCTTTTGTATTCTTAAAATTATAACTGCAAAAATTTAACTGCAAAGATTTAACTGCAAAGGGATAAAATAGATACTATCCAATGATTTCTGGAAAAATATATGTTTTTTACAAGAAAAGGAAAACCATGATTGAAGGAAGAAGTATGATTGAAAAATATTTGTAGGATTTCTGTTGAGAATATAATTAGTTTTATAATACCTCATTAATAAAGATCAGCTTCTTTGTTCCCAAAGTTCAGTTCATGGATAATTTGCAAGTAAGACCAAAAAGCAACAGAAAATTTAGATTTAGATGTGTTTTAATTTGAGTGGAATACTTGTGGTTTATTTAGCAAAAGACGCAGGAAATCCTTTGAAATGTCAATATGTAGTTGAAACTGATTAAAAAGAGATCATCCGTCACAAAGTGGGAAACTCATTCCCCCCCACCCCCACCCCCGAGTGTTGACTCGCAGAATTCCACGAATCCCATCTGCAACACTAATCAACTTCAAGTGCTGGGCGCGGAGTAGCAGTGGCATCATGGCCGGCGGGAGCGATGACGGATGGGGCTGCTCGCGTGCTACTCCAGATTGAGAGGTCCTGTGATGCGAGACGCGTGGCGCTACGAGAGTCGGGTCGCTTTGTGGTACTGAGAAGGGGCGGGGCGCGGGGCGGGGAGGCCGGAGTGGAGACAAGAGACAGCCGCAGCAGGATGGCGGCACGCCGTGCTCGCGCTGCGATGACCGGCGCCGACCTGTGAGGAGGCTGGCAGCGGCGGTGAGCACTGCACTAGTGCGGGAGACGGAATTGTCGGCACGCGCTCACTGTGACGCGAGTCGAGGAGAGGTTTATTTTTTTTTTTTTTACGTCAAAAACAATTAAAACTGCGTATGACGTGTAATGGGGAAAAGTGAATGGTGTGCACATTTTCAAAATTCTGTGATCCCTACACTAAGTCATATACTACTTGAATTTTGAATGAAGGAAGAGAAAAAAGCAAGCAAACTCCCATGTAATAAAAATCTATTTTCAAGGACAAATAAGCAATAAATTTTGGGCTCTTGTCCATGTTGTTCTTCGGAAAATACTTCCTGCCACGACAACATGGAAACGATAATTTGAACAACTATATTTCCCACTGAATTCTAGAAGACGTTCACAGATAATTATGTTACATTTATAGTTTTGTAGGTTTGTAATGCGGGTGACGGAGTGAGTGCACGATTTTGTTATTGTTGTTCCTATTGTTGCAGCTACTGATATTTGAGTTGGTAGTGATGGTAATGACAGGTGCCGCGTAAATAGGAGAGATGGAGGGTAGTAAGGTCGATGTCTGTCGATATACGATGACTTTACAGAGAGAATCGCTGTTGAGACAATGAGAACGGGTACTCGTGCAGAAACAGTGAGGTAAATGTACGAGCTAGATCTGAAATATTGAAGAGAATCGCGATATCTGGGCCATGTGGAATGGGATTTCGGGATTTTAGAAGAGACTAGTCGTAGGTTAATTTCGCGACAGAGAGATTGATTTTATTATACTCATTAGAACAAGAACTGGTTGTAAAATTTCTGGACACAGTAATAACCAGTGATGGTAGATCTGTAAGCAAGCCAAAAGTTGCCTCAATATGGCGTAACAAATGTCTGAGGAAACACGCTAAGTTAAGAATTATAAGGCAGAAATTAGAATAAGGCAGCCGAAATGCACCGTCATATGTAGAAGAAACGAGGGTAGACTCCAAACAAATGTGTAGTGAATGTACCAGAGACGCAAGTGTTAAAAAAATAAGAAATGAAACTGTAAACGGTGTAGAATGCAATATTAACATACGACAAATCCGCCAAATAATCACGATATCAAACTTGACTCCATAACGAAGGAGAAAAATGAAATGACCACATAGGCAGAATGGAGGAAGATAGACTGGTGAAAAGCACACGACACAGAAGACCGAAAGGAAAGTGAAAAGTGGGACGATGGAAAGGCAATTTTGAAAATTGTCATAGTGAGAACAATATAAAAGGTGAATTTATTAAAGTGATTACATGAAATGTCAGTTGCGTTAGAACAAATTTCCTTTATATAAAAACATTTTAAAGTCTAAAATATGAGAAAGGTGAGATATTAATTTTTAAATGGAGACATTTGGGCATATGTCAAGGTTAGATTTGGGAGAGTTGGGCACATAATAGAGTGTTTGGACGACTGAAACACAGGGGTTGAGCCATGGTAACGAGAGGTAACGGATACCATAATAATGGTGACAGTTGCGTCGTGAGATATGTTGATGCCCGAGGAAAAGCTGGGAAAAGGTAGGAGAAGATGCGAGAGAGGAGGGGTGGGGTTTGAGTGTGGGCGGCAGGAAGGCGGGTCGGTGGGCGGGGAATAGGATGGAGGGGAAGCGGCGGGACTGAACAGCGTTGGACGAAGGGCGTCGGGAGAGCCTCCCCAGAGGTGCCTGGGGTGGTTGTGGCGACGGGGGCGTGTGCAGGGTCTCGGAGGAAGGGCTGGGGCGGAGCGGGGGCGTGTCCCGCCGCATTCCTCGGGCAGGACAGGGAGGGGCGTGGCGGGGCGGGGCGGGATGGGGGTGGAGGGGCCTCATGCGACACGCGATGCCGCGGAATGCGCGCGAATCACGTGACGCGACGCTGCGCCGTGGGGTGGGGGGAGGGCAGCGCCTCCGGTCAGACGCCGGCGCTCACGCACTCTCACAGTCGAGTGGCGCTTCAAGGCTTCTACCCCCTGCGGGTACTTACTGCACTCCGGTGGAAGCATTGCCAAGGCATACCTGCAAGAATTAAGAGAATGAAACTGGTTTGTTTTTACGCTCCAGACAATTCTCAGTTTTGCGATGTCTACATTCTGGTGCGAGTTCATTGTATTTGCGAATGTTTACGGTATTTGAAACTGGCAGAACTCACGACAGTGTCAACTATCGGGGTTAAGAAGGTAAGGTTCTCCGAATTAGTATTTATGACTGCAGGGCGATGATTGATTTTCACACTGTGAACTTGTGCCTTCGAATTGAGTCGGGTCTGCTTTCCATTACATCAACATGAGTCTGAAGAAAAGCCAAGATAGATATCTTCCTTAATTTAACATTATCCATTCTTGGGAGATTCGAATATTTTTAGTGCAAACCTCCAATCGACCACTTTCTTGCAGTGTTCACAAATGACAAAATGAGTTTATTTCCTAATTGATTACAATATCCATTTCAGTAACAATTATTTGACTTATTTTATATAATGGTGACTTTACAAACACTATTACAGGGATGTCATATTTTATCCATTATTCTTATAAGACGAAATTAGTTCTAGGTGAGCACTTCTGCTTTCCTTAAATGCGTAACAAAAAAGTAGTACTCAGAAATAAAAACCAAAATAAATTAAGGTATAGCATCAAAAAAGAAACAGAGACGGTAACAACAAAGGAAATAACAAGACGCCGCTTCATCGCGCTTTCTTTGCATCGATCGAGGTGTAAAATTTCTATCGCTTTGTCTAGTTAAAGCAGATTTTTCGCGCACCTCGAGTGCTTCTGGGTTCAGGGAGGCGAGAAGCTGCACTCGACCTTCTCCCTCTACAGCCTCTGTCACCACCCCCACCGCCGCCGCCGCCTTTGCCTTCGCCTCGCAATTCCCGCCGCTTCCTCCGCGCGGGCGCGCCGGCGAGGAGGCGCTCCCGAATTATTTACGGCGGAAACAGATTTCTGCCACAGGCGGGGACCGGGGCGTGGCGGGGCGCGGGGCTACGGGAGGGGAAGGGAGATTAGACGCGAGCCGGTAATCTGGGAGCTTCGGCGCGCGGCCGCAGGGCGGCGCCACGCTCGCGTGCCGCCGCTGCGCACTTGTCGCCGTTCCCACGCGGTGGTGGAGATGGAGGCGAATGCGGTGGTGGTGGTGGAGGCGAATGCGGTGGTAGCAGGTCGGGAACATGGCGAGGGAGGCAGTGGCGACGGGCGTAACTGTGGTGGTGGAGGTGATGGTACTGGAGATGGTGGTGGTGGTGGTGGTGGTGGTGGTAGTGAGGGCGGCGGTGAGGGTGATGGTATTTGGGTGGTGATGGCGGTTTCGTTGGCTGTGGCTGTAACAGTGGCGGTGGTGGTGGTGGTGGTGGCGGCAACGGTAGCGGTGGCAATGGCGATGGCGGTGGCGATGGCAGTGGCGACGGGTTTGACGGTGGCGTCGCGGCGGCGGCGTGGGTGAGGGCCACAGTGAGCGTCGCGTCAAAGAGTCCTGCCAGTCGTCGCGCGGTGCCGAACGCTCTTTAAAGATGGCTCCTGTGGTCGGATGCTCCTTTTGTAAATGGGCATGTTTCCTCGTTCGGTTAATTACCAATTTGTGTCAACATTGTAAGTAAGATTGTGTT
>BLKR01010942.1:0-42386 GCA_011170035.1 Teleogryllus occipitalis
CTTAGCAGCCCCGAGGGCACCTTGGCCGTCGCGTCCACCACTGCACACAGACACACACTGCGCTATAGAATAACACAGCGGAGGGGGTTAGATGAGTGTAACTCCGCCTCCACCACCACGCACTCGGCCATTTCACCCAGCGCGCGCAGGTTGCCTCTTAGCAGCCTCGAGGGCACCTTGGCCGTCGCGTCCGCCACTGCGCACACAGACACACACTGCGCTATAGAATAACATAGCGGAGGGGGTTAGATGAGTGCACCTCCGCCTCCACCACCACGCACTCGTCCATGTCCCCCAGCGCGCGCAGGTTGCCTCTTAGCAGCCCCGAGGGCACCTTGGCCGTCGCGTCCGCCACTGCGCACACAGACACTCACGGTGCTATAGAATAACACAGTGGAGGGGGGTAGATGAGTGCACCTCCGCCTCCACCGCCACGCACTCGTCCATGTCCCCCAGCGTGCGCATGTTGCCTCTTAGCAGCCCTGAGGGCACCTTGGCCGTCGCGTCCGCCACTGCGCACCTAGACACACACTGCGCTATAGAATAACACAGCGGAGGGGGCTAGATGAGTGCACCTCCGCCTCCACCACCACACACTCGTCCATGTTTCCCTGCGCGCGCAGATTGCCTCTTAGCAGCCCTGAGGGCACCTTGGCCGTCGCGTCCGCCACTGCGCACCTAGACACACACTGCGCTATAGAATAACACTGCGGAGGGGGTTAGATGTGTGCACCTCCGCCTCCACCACCACACACTCGTCCATGTTTCCCTGCGCGCGCAGGTTGCCTCTTAGTAGCCCCGAGGGTACCTTGGCCGTCGCGCCCGCCACTGCACACAGACACACACTGCGCTATAGAATAACAGGGAGGATTCAGTTAGTTTGTGGAGAGTATATAAGCAATCTTAGTTTCCCGATGTGCTTCATATATAATACCTGCTGAAATTACCACTGTGTCTGCAGTGCTACTGCGAATCGTTCTCTCGTGTTACATTGCGTTGGAACATTGCTAACAAAATGTTAGAGCAAGGTCTGTGATGAAATGAAGCTGGGGGGGGGGGCGGGCGGTACCGGGTGAGAAAGGTTTTGTACAGAGAGGAAGAAATCAAACGGACCTCGTCGGGAAATGCTACAATTAATCAAATTACATTTCTAACAAAATGGTAGAGGAAGGTTTGCATTGAAAGTCCAAATAACTGGTTAAAGTGGTTGGAGTGGAAAGCCTTCTAAACCATAAGGTGGTGATCTATCTTACTCTGGAGCGCCCAGTCGGTGAGATTCCGCATGCCGTCCAGAAGCACAGTGAACTGACGGCGACATTCGGCTCCAGGCACCTCCTCCAGCACCTCCCTCAGCGTCGACAGGCTGGGGGAGGCGGTGAAGAGGGGGCTGGCTGCTTCCCCTTTGGACGTCGCCAGCAGGGCAGCCAACACAAGCCACAAAGGACGAGTATCCATGGTCCAGGTGCTTAAAAAGATTTCATTTCAAGGGCAAATTAACATTTTACAATTTAGATTTTGAATGCTAGCTTAAAATGTAATGGACGCAAGGAGACAATATAGAATGCCATTAATCATTGTCAAACATTTTAATACTACACCTTGTGATTTGGTGCATATTGCATTGAAGTTTTTCTTAGAAAATATATTTCTAAAGGGGGAAAGTTTTTCCTCCAGCACTAAAGCATAACACAACTGTGTTGAGTAATCTTCATTCTGCCAGAGTAAAAGCTTCTTATTGACATTCGGGATGTAATCACTTGTTTAACAGTTTGAATAAATTTGTTATTTTGTTTGAATAACAAGTAAACCTATCTCGTATTTAATATTAGAATAAATCTAATCGGTGATGAATATGTATGAAGTGTAAATTTTTCTAGAGGAGAAACGAATCGTTGCATATTTGTCTTTGTGAAGTTTTTCGCCTGTTATAAAAAGCTCGCTCGTGGCTCATAGCGATGTCGCTAGCCTTTCACCACTGAGGTCCGGGTTCGATCCTCGTCGAATCTCATGTGAAATTTGTTTCAACAAAACGAGTTGGGCTGCTTCGCAAGGGCTAGTTGAACCCCTGAGAAGTGTCCTAAACCCTACCCGTTTCCTAATTCCTTCCCATTTCTGGCCGCTGGGTAGTGACGCAGGAGCGCGTACTAGGAGGCGCGAACGTGGAGATTCTACCTGCCATTACTCTCTGCAGATGAGAGATATTAATGGAGGATTACTCCGCGCTCAATGCTCGACACGGGGCGAAGAGACGCGTTGCGTCAATAATGATAAACACAATTAAGGACGCAAGAAATTAAAAAAGTTCCAGTATGTTCTCTAATGAAATTTAATTGTGCCATTTGAGGAGTTTTAAATACCACGTTCATGTTGAACACGGTACAATTTCCTGAACCATAGGTAGAAGAAAGCCTTTTCTATTCAGGAATATTAGTATCCCAGTTTTAGTCTAAGCGTGTATCATTTTTTGTACTGCTCCAAGTCCGTCCTAAATATGAAACAAGACTTGTGTAGAAATAATATGATACCCTCGATCACCAAAATTGAAATATTAACATTTACGAACAGGCGGGATATAATTTCTCAGATATTACATTCTCGTATTCATAATAAACAATTATTGTCGTTGAAATCTTTGGAGCAGTTTTTAACAAAATGTTGATAAAGTGTTACTTTGTATGCAAAATTTGAAGCTCCTTTTTAACAGAAAACGTTAGTGTTCAAAAAAATTCATTGGAAATCATGAGAACTACTACGCACAAATGCAATAATTTACGCAAATCGCTAGAAATTTGCGTATTAACGGCCTGAGAGATATTTCAAAAACATATATTCCCTTTTTTTTTGAAAAACAAAAGAATACTGCGAAACTGATTTTATGTCATCTTATTGTTACGAAAAGTAAATAGAACTTGGTACGAGTGTATCAACTTGTGAGGGAACGAACAATTCAGTAATGTAATTTGCTGCTATGGAGGCATCTTTTTTTAGGGAGACGCTGGCTCGAGTTCGAAGGAGATGGCCGTGTGATGATTATGTCGTGATATCTAAAGTGAAAAACAATCTTAAAAACCCAATTAAAAGTGTCTTCAAGTGACGAAACCATGGGGAAAGTATTGTAATGAGTGTAGGGAAGTTCATGCATGCTTTTAGCCATGAAACGTGCATGCACAAATGCCACAAAAATGTTGGAATATGCAGACAAAAATTAAAATATGCAGAGTTTGGTCACAAAACTTATTTATGATATTACATTTTTGCCGCCTGGAGACAGGGAATACGCTAATTAAAAACAGATTAGTATCCCCTTTTCACATTTTATTTTGCATGAAGAGCACAGAAAGCCAAAAGAATTTTATCAACGTTATGTGGTGTTAGGGAGTGTCTTCTATCAGACTTAACTTTGTACGTAGAAAATTATATTTCGACATCACATGATGTTATGGGAGACAATATTCGTGCTCAATGTACATTGTCTGGAAGACGAACTCTATTTCCTTCCAAGAGTTTACCAATTGTCTGTAAAATAAGAAGCCCTAGATTCTTTCAAAAACTTAATTTGTTTTCTTCCGATTTGCTATCCCCATCTCACCCAAATCTGCCACGAATTTATCCCTTGCTTCCTGAATAATACACGTGCATTTATTAAGGGAATTCTTGAATTCTCTTGTCTCCTTCAGAAACCGATGACAGCAGATACTACTTCCGCGACGATGGCCGTCGGTAGTCTGAAACGCGTTGTACTAACTTATTTGAAGCGACAAGACATGCTTTCCATTAATATCTTTTAGGTGGAAATTCATATTTTTGTGTTGTTTTGGGCAAAAATTTACAAAATGTGCAAACACATTCATATTAATGCCAAAAAGCTCTGAATATAATATTCCATACATGCAAAACATATATTACATTATTTTCAATATTTTGCCATGAAACATGCACATTTGAAGTTCCAGGAAAATATAACCATTAACAAAGAACAAGCAATTGTGTAAGTTACCCAGCTCTAGTTATAAATAATCGGCGGTTCTAGAATACAGAACAAAATATTGGCAGAAATGGAGCAGGTAAGAGTTTGCCGCTTGATTAGCCATCCAGAACATTCGAACTTTATTTTTGTTGTCTTGGAACTTGAAGTGTTTTACTTGACAATCCTCAAGAGTGAGGAGAACAGACAGCGACGTTGGGTAAGTGGGAAGCAGCGGGAGCTAAAATTATATTGGGAATACCCATGATCGCGGGCGCCCACGGCAGCATAAACTGTTGTAAGTCACTAGGTACACAACACTTACAGGGTGCATTTAGCACTATCCGTACTAAAAGTTTGAAGATAAATTTGCAGCCGTTTTCGAGAAAATGGCGTTTGAACGTTTCTCAAACTGCAGAATTTTTAGTTCCTTTTCACAGATAATTTTGAGTTTTCAAGAAGCTTTATACGGCACCTTTTGAAGCACTTGTTTCAAATGATTGTGATGTTCCCAAATCGCCGTTAATGTGAGCATTAACATCAGAGAGACGTAAAAAAATTACAAGTGTACTTTTTAAAAAACAAGAATAAATTCAAATGGCTTTCATGTCATTGGTACAGTACGTTTACACTAACCCTACCAAAAGTTTAAAGACACTAGTGGTGCTACAGAAAGGCACAGACTTTCTGGTAGTAATGTTTTCTAATTTCCTTGGTGAGGACGGTCTTACCCCATCCTCTTGCCAGCTGCCATCTATGGTCACTCAAAATATATATTTTTTTACATTTTCTCTATTTTTCGGTTTCCTAATTGTAGAACCGACATATTACTTTAAGAATATTAAAGAAGAGTAGATACTCGTCCTGAATTGAAATTTTCATCGAAAAATGTTTCATTGAATGTTACTCTAAATGCAAAATTTGAAGCTCTTTTGCAAAGGAATCTATTGAGTTTTCGATAATTTTTATTTAATGTCACTGGAAGCTCTTGTACTCGCAAATGGAATAATGTATACAAATCAATGGAAATGTGCGTATTAAAGGCGTGGGAGATATTTAAAAAAATACATTTGTATAATTTTTGAGAAAACAAACGAATACACCAAAATGAACTTTACGTCATATTAAATAGTGAAATTAGCACTGTCGGAAGTTTGATGAAATATGTTGGAACCATTTTTGAGCCAATGGCGTTAGAGCGTTTCTGCTTAATCCGTGGCACGTTTCACCAAATTGCGCAATTTTGGTACACTTAATTTTAGGGTTTGCCTTGATTTCTCTTGTAGCAAGGCGCCCTTCCCTCGCGTCCAACGTTTTCTTCTTACTTCTCCGAAGCAAATTCTTTGTGGAACCGTTATGTGTAATTTTGTTGAAAACCTGTGGCGCCATTGAATGTGTGCTATTTACCATTTGTCCTGCATTTCTTAATGAATTACCTTTGAGGGCCAAAGTAACTATTTCTTCATTCAAACAAGTACCGAGTTCTTTCCGCTTACCCATATTCTAGGAGATGAAACGAGCGTGAAGTACTCATGGTCCTTTGGTCTCAGAGATTTGTATGGACAATTACTAACTCAAAGTTCGTGTGAAAATTCTCCATTTTTACAAAGATTTTTACTATGTACCTCACTTGTACGAACAGAAATGGTGCATCAATTTAGTGACCTTTTTACGTCTACATTTACTATGTCTGATACCGCGAAAAATAATAGCATTTTAGGGCATGCAATACCTTTCTGTACGCCTAGGAAGCGTGACTAAAATTGTTTTTAAAGTATATTAATACCGAAGAACGAAAATCAGTATTTATTGAAAAAGATATACGGTGTACGAACAGAAATGGTCCATACTGTATCTTAATAAAATGGATAATGCTGTTTGTACTTGCACCTCAAGTCAGATTTGAAGAAACTAGCCGTCTCTAACATGGGGAAACAGACGCCATTTCCAGCTGGTTTTCTATTAGAGTTTTCCTTCCCTTATCGCAGGAGACTCCGCTGCGCCCTGCTCGCATGAGGTGCTCTCTACGCTCTCGCCCCTGAGCCCCAGGGGCCGCCGCGAGGAGAGCGCAGGGCTTCCTGACTTGTCACCCCAATCGGGTGCCCCGTTAAAGGGGGCATTACTGGCGTTTTAATGTCGTTTCCCTGGGATGGATAAACCCCCACCAAACTGGCATCAGCCACGTGACCCCGGAAGTATTCCATGTGGGGCCTTGCACTTGAGCGGAGTGTGGTTGCTAGAGACAATAACAGTACGAGGGTCCCATGAAGTAATGTTCACGCGTGGGTACTTTTTGTATCTTTGGGTGATTAATACACGATCCTTACGGCAATTCCTGTCGTGTCCTTTTGCCTAAGATTCCTACATAATATAAACATTAATCACACAAACATAAAAAAATCATAAAATATCAACATAAATCATATTCTCATAAAATTTCAAAAGGAAAAGAGAGGTTATAAAAACTGTAAAGCATTTTTGTTCTTAGACTAGTACATTATGCAACTAGTTTGTAATGTTTTTTATGCACGAATACGAAAGTATTACCGAACAAACGACGTTAGGAGTGAGTTGGGTAATATATTCTTACGAGTGCAAAAAAGTAATGTTATAAACACAAAAAAAGTAACGGATTCATGTTATGACGTCATGAATACTACCTAATCAACTAATTTGTTTACAGTACGACGATGTGTCTATAGTTGTAGCAGCACTAGTTTAATTAGATATTTCAATGAAAATGGGATCACACCACATTTTGTAGGCCTACCATCCTTTAATGCATAAGAGAAGAAATTTAAAGAAGAATTTTGAGCCTTTTTGAGAAAATAGTTTGAAGTCGCGTATATTTTACTCAAAATTACTAACATTTTCAAAAAATCGTACGTGAACTTATTTCAAAATCTGTCTTTGGACAACAGTTATCATTAAAGAAAAAAATCTCTCACTTCACTATTGTAGTTGCACGAAAACGCCGAAAGAACGTTGTATTTCGCATTTTCCAAAAATTAGAAACATAAACAAAATTTGTAGTGCCATTTTGTAAAGAGTTATTTTCACTATCCAAGGACAAAATTGAATTGAAAAAAATTGAGTTGTTTTGGAGAAACAATTGAAAACGACAACGGTTCATGTAAAACACCTCCAAAACTCTTAGTATGCTATGCAAACTCGCGGAACCTTGAGATCGTTCAGATCGATCGAGGAATCAATTTTGCCGATAATCGTCAAACCGGTTGAAGCGCTAGCGTTGACCACAGACGGACAGATAGACGTTTGGCGTCAACCAATTTTTGGGTATCAAAGTTCCACAAAACATTGAGACCACCATTGTGCTGTACAAGTTTTTGGAATGCGTCAAAATTTTTAAACGCTTTGTAGTGGCCTGTGGCACGGGTCAATCGTCCGTGGAAGCGATCGTTCATCGGATCCACGAGATTCGTGCGATTACGCTGGACCAAATTATTTAAAAGTGGGAACAGCATGCTTATTTTGATGTATTGGTGCCAGCATCATTTTCTTGAGCCCTCATTTCGCCAGATGGGAGAGCAGTAGGAAGATTATCAAATGTGTAGATAGTTTTCCGATGCAAAATAGTTTCTAAGGCTCGTCGCTAGCATTTATTCCTAATTCAGCTAGTGTTAGTAAGGCAGTGGGGGAAGGCGTTCCGGGTCTCCGCCGTCCCCCCTCCCTGCCCGCGGCCTCGCCTGGGCAGCTCCCAAAGAGACCGTGCCGTTGCGCGCTAGTATTTGTTGTGTATACATAAGTGTACCACAGGTTATTCAAGGTATTTTCCGCGTCTATAATGGAGCGATCCTTGATACACGAACATTCGGTGATGAGGGAAAAACGTCCGTCTGTGGTGATCGCTAGCATCAAACCAGAGCTGTTTACTAGTTACATACATTTTTGTGATTTGAAAATACAAAAGACATTTCCAATGCAGCAGGAAAGAAAAGTTTCTTTTTGCAGATTACGCCAGATATGCCACATTTTTAATTGCAGAAGACTGCTCAGACACATAGAAATTTAATTGCTGCGACATTACGGTTTATAATGCTACTGATTATGAAAAGTAATCTCAAGAGTACGGAAAAAGATGTTACTAATAAAGTAACTCAAATATTGACGGAATAGGAAAAAAAATAAAGTTAATTGCGAAATCAATTATTTTTCTTAATGCATTTCACATTGTGATCTGTTATGGCACTTCTCATTTGAGCATTAAACATTTTCAAAGAAAAAAATCCGCTCACAATTGTACGTTGTTCCAAATATGCCTAACATTCGAGCAACATTCCGATGCAGTTCCAAAACTGTTTTTAAGAGGCATTCTCATTCTAATTGAAAATCACTTGGAACAATGCCTACATCAAGAGAAAAAGTGTAGCAAATAAATCAAATTCCAATTGTAAATCAAACTAATCCTTAAATCGGGTTTCAAATTAGAACGCAATGTTCTGAATACATCTCCACACTCTCCAAAAGTGTAACTTTTTACTTTCTCGTATACGTACGTATATACAGAGTAATATACGTAGTATAGAGAAAGTTATGTAATGCTGCTTGAAAAAACAGTGGATTTTCGGGAGAAGAAAATTCATTGCCGGACATTGACATCGAAATAATGGATAGATCCAGTTGCTAAATTAAGAAAAGAATTCTCTAACACAGTGTTGTAGCCAGAATCCCGGTTTTGTGGGTCCTTGATGCCCCAAAACGCAAAACGTCCGTCCGTCTGTGTGGTGTATGTGAACAAACCTAGCGCCTAAACCATACGTAGGATTATTTCCAAATTGAGGAAACCCCTGTCGTTTATGTGTGAGCCGAAGTTCTACGATTTTGAAAAACCTTCATTAAGTTTTCACTTTACAAGACGCCCCTCGGACATTTTCAAAATTTTCTCAAAAACGACTCCAAATTTTTTCTTTAAATTTCTTGTAAGAATATAGTTAAATACACTTATAAAGGTGGCATAGGACCGATTTTCGGGATTAACTCTGAATTTTCGGAAATTGTAAACGTATGATTTTTTCGGCAACTTCTTGCAACTACAATATCGAAGATAATTTTCTTTCAAATGAAATTTGTTGTCCATAAATAGTTCCGTCATTAAGGTGATGCAGATTTTTTGTAAATTTTAATAGTCTTCGTGCAATAGTGTGTGCAATATTTGCAATTTGAAGAAATCACAAAAACAATATTCTCAAAAACTTCTCAAATTTTATTCTTTAAATTTTTGGTAGAGTTAGTGCCAAACGAGCCCTATACGATGACATATACGCCATAAAAAATTACAATTACTTGATTTTCTCAGAAACGGTTTCAAATTTTTTTATACTTTTGGTAGGTGCTAAATGCTCTCTATAAAGTGACATTACCGCAATATTACTCGATTCTTTTGATTTCGAAAATAACAAAAAAATTACTTGTCTCTCACGCCATTAATATTTACGTGCGCGCAATTTGTTCACATTTTTTAATTTATGAGTACATGTGCTTTAAATACTGTCATATAAAGTTTCTCAAAAATTCAAGTTTTGTGTTAAAATGAGCTCAAAATTCCGAATTTTCAGAAACTCTCTAACACCATTTTCTCAAAAATGCTCCAATTTTTTTCTTCAAATTTTTCCAACAGATAGTACTGTTTAATATGACCTTAATAAAATTATACACCAAAATAAATTTTCAAACATTACACAAATTTATTTTTTTTAAATATCTCTCACGCCGTTAATATGCACATGTCTATCGATTTGAATACATGATTGCATTTGTGAGTGGAAGTTCTTTAAATGACTTGCGATGAAGTTTTTGATAACTCAGGAGATTCCTGTGAAAAGAGCTTCAAAATTCGCATTTACAGTAATGCTTAATCGTCATTTTCTTAAAAACGCTTGAAATTTTTCAAATGAAAATTTAGAATTACCACGCGTTTTTACTCTTACTATTCTTGAAGTAATATTTCGGTTCCACTATTAAGAAAGCGAAAAGTTCAGAAAATGTCAAAAAAATGTTCTTTCGGCGACGATAGATGGTAGCTGGAATGAGGATAGGGCAAGATCATAAAGCCAGTCCAAACCAAGGAAATTAGAAAACTTTACTACGAGAAAGTCTGTGCCATCCTGTAGCACCTCTAGTTTCAAATTGCAAATATTGCATGCACTATAGCACGAAAACTACTAAAATTATCAACAAATTTTCATGACCTTAATGAATGAATTAATTATGGACAACAAATTTCGTTTGAAATTTTCAAAAAATCTCTATCTTTAATTTTTAGGTGTTGGAAGACGTCGAAATGAACATCAACTTTTGCAATTTGCGAAAATTCAGAGTTAACTATGAAAATCGGACCTGTGGTACCTTTAAAAGTGTATTATACTCTATTCTTACGAGAAATGTAAAGAAAAAATTTGGAGCCGTTTTTGAGAAAATTGGGAATATGTCCGGAGAGCTTCACGTAAAGTATCACCAAATTTTAAAGAAAGTTTTTCAATATTTCAAAGCTTCAACCAGAGCCAGATGGACAGAGGTTTCTTCAGTTTGAAAATAAAAAAAATTCCTACGGATGATGTAGGCGCTAGGGGTGTTCACAGACAGACAGAGGCACGGACGTTTTGAAAAAACAACAGCAAACAAAAAACAACAACAAACAATCATATCAGTAACAGTATCATATATCAAAACAATCGTATTAGGGGACCTTAAAACGTATTTCCGTTGATATCTTCCATGTTCACGCAGCAATCAACAAATCCTATGCCAAAATGTCAAAACTGTATCCGTTCTTAAATCAACATTCAACACTAAATACCAAATGCCAGATTCTCCTATATAAATATATTTACCTACCCACACTAACTTATGCTTGCTCAGTTTGGGAAAATGCAGCTCCTACCGCCATTCAAAAAATTCATATAGTCCAAAATAAAATCCTTAGGAGAGTAATCTTCAATTAAAGTTCCATGGTTTATACCGAACCATCAAATTCACAGAGAACTCCGAAATGATACCGTACTAGAACATAAAAAAGTAGCAAATAATTTTTATTCTTCCCTCCCCTCATCTCTTACCGCTCTGAAATTCCATCTAGGACGAACAGCAAGCATCCCAAGTCCAATCAAATTCAAATTTCCGAAAGATATGCTAAAACCTTCCTAAACTAATCATATGTAGAATCCTTACCTTTCCCTTCTAATTGCTCGACAGGCAATCCCAACAGTTTATTCTCCCAAATCAAGATTAAAATTCAATAACGTCTAAAAGAAAACAAATTATATAATTAGATCAGATAATTCTAACCTCAATTTGTCAAGGAAAGCCCAAATCCCAAAAAATCAGCATGTAAAACTGAAATCCCTCGAAAGACCTTAGGTCGAACGAGTAGACATTAATTAAAAAATGAAAAATAATAAAAAACCGTTGATATCTCGAAAGCGATATTCCGCAGCATTACATAACTATATACTATGCATATAGCATACTCCATATATATATATATATATATATATATATATATATATATATATATATATATATATACTAGCTGACCCGGCGAACTCTGTTCCGCCTTAACAGTCGGTTCCGTCTTTTTTTCGCATCGCACTCACTGTGAGAAACTGTACTATCCTTGTTGCACTCCTTGTTGTTGTACTATCCTTGCGGTACTACCGTTCTTGAGTTATAAATAGTGTAACTAACACGGCTTTCTTTTATATATATATAGATAACGGCTAACGAAAGGCGGCTATCATTATCGCCTTCTGTTATCAGTGCGGCGTTACAACAATGGGTTACCACAGGCAACAATGACCGCTAACATGCGAAATCACGCGAAAACGTGCGTTCTCACACAGGAACGCTGTCGAACGGGATAAACAGTATCCTATGTCCGTCTCCTGGCTCTAAGCTTCCTGCTCACCAATTTTCAGCCAAATCGGTACAGCCGTTCTTGAGTTATAAATAGTGTAACTAACACGACTTTCTTTTATATATATAGATAACGGCGAACGAAAGGCGGCTATCATTATCGCCTTCTGTTATCAGTGCGGCGTTACAACAATGGGTTACCACAGGCAACAATGACCGCTAACATGCGAAATCACGCGAAAACGTGCGTTCTCACACAGGAACGCTGTCGAATGGGATGAACAGTATCCTATGTCCGTCTCCTGGCCCTAAGCTTCCTGCTCACCAACGTTCAGCCAAATCGGTACAGCCGTTCTTGAGTTATAAATAGTGTAACTAACACGACTTTCTTTTATATATATAGATAACGGCGAACGAAAGGCGGCTATCATTATCGCCTTCTGTTATCAGTGCGGCGTTACAACAATGGGTTACCACAGGCAACAATGACCGCTAACATGCGAAATCACGCGAAAACGTGCGTTCTCACACAGGAACGCTGTCGAACAGGATAAACAGTATCCTATGTCCGTCTCCTGGCCCTAAGCTTCCTGCTCACCAACTTTCAGCCAAATCGGTACAGCCGTTCTTGAGTTATAAATAGTGTAACTAACACGACTTTCTTTTATATATATAGATAGATAACGGCGAACGAAAGGCGGCTATCATTATCGCCTTCTGTTATCAGTGCGGCGTTACAACAATGGGTTACCACAGGCAACAATGACCGCTAACATGCGAAATCACGCGAAAACGTGCGTTCTCACACAGGAACGCTGTCGAACGGGATAAACAGTATCCTATGTCCGTCTCCTTGCCCTAAGCTTCCTGCTCACCAACTTTCAGCCAAATCGGTACAGCCGTTCTTGAGTTATAAATAGTGTAACTAACACGACTTTCTTTTATATATATATAGATAACGGCGAACGAAAGGCGGCTATCATTATCGCCTTCTGTTATCAGTGCGGCGTTACAACAATGGGTTACCACAGGCAACAATGACCGCTAACATGCGAAATCACGCGAAAACGTGCGTTCTCACACAGGAACGCTGTCGAATGGGATGAACAGTATTCTATGTCCGTCTCCTGGCCCTAAGCTTCCTGCTCACCAACTTTCAGCCAAATCGGTACAGCCGTTCTTGAGTTATAAATAGTGTAACTAACACGACTTTCTTTTATATATATAGATAACGGCGAACGAAAGGCGGCTATCATTATCGCCTTCTGTTATCAGTGCGGCGTTACAACAATGGATTACCACAGGCAACAATGACCGCTAACATGCGAAATCACGCGAAAACGTGCGTTCTCACACAGGAACGCTGTCGAACGGGATAAACAGTATTGTATGTCCGTCTCCTGGCTCTAAGCTTCCTGCTCACCAATTTTCAGCCAAATCGGTACAGCCGTTCATGAGTTATAAATAGTGTAACTAACACGACTTTCTTTTATATATATAGATATATATATATATATATATATATATATATATATATATATATATATATATATATATAGATAACGGCGAACGAAAGGCGGCTATCATTATCGCCTTCCGTTATCAGTGCGGCGTTACAACAATGTGTTACAACAGGCAACAATGACCGCTAACATGCGAAATCACGCGAAAACGTGCGTTCTCACACAGGAACGCTGTCGAACGGGATAAACAGTATCCTATGTCCGTCTCCTGGCCCTAAGCTTCCTGCTCACCAACTTTCAGCCAAATCGGTACAGCCGTTCTTGAGTTATAAATAGTGTAACTAACACGACTTTCTTTTATATATGATAACGGCGAACGAAAGGCGGCTATCATTATCGCCTTCTGTTATCAGTGCGGCGTTACAACAATGGGTTACCACAGGCAACAATGACCGCTAACATGCGAAATCACGCGAAAACGTGCGTTCTCACACAGGAACGCTGTCGAATGGATGAAACAGTATTCTATGTCCGTCTCCTGGCCCTAAGCTTCCTGCTCACCAACTTTCAGCCAAATCGGTACAGCCGTTCTTGAGTTATAAATAGTGTAACTAACACGACTTTCTTTTATATATATAGATAACGGCGAACGAAAGGCGGCTATCATTATCGCCTTCTGTTATCAGTGCGGCGTTACAACAATGGGTTACCACAGGCAACAATGACCGCTAACATGCGAAATCACGCGAAAACGTGCGTTCTCACACAGGAACGCTGTCGAATGGGATGAACAGTATCCTATGTCCGTCTCCTGGCCTAAGCTTCCTGCTCACCAACTTTCAGCCAAATCGGTACAGCCGTTCTTGAGTTATAAATAGTGTAACTAACACGACTTTCTTTTATATATATATACTCCATATATACGTGCGTATACGAAAAGTAACAAGTGGTGCTACAGAATGGCATAGGCTTTCTCGTGGTACTTAGTTTCATAATTTCTTTGGTTTGGCCTTGTTTTATGGTCTTGCCAGCTGATATCTATCGCCAAAATACATTTTTTTAAAAGTTTTCACAAATTTTCGGTTTCGTAATGGTAGATTCGAAATATTCCTTTTTGCATATTGAAGAGTATAATCCTCGCCCAATATGGAAATTTTCGTTCAAAAGTCTAGAACAGTTTTTTTAAAAAAAATCGTTTAAGATCTAGTGTTAATGAGAAATTTGAAGCTCTTTTTCACAAGACTCTTTTGAGTTTTGGAGAAACTTCATTTGAAGTTATTTGAAGAACTTCCACCGAAAAATGTATAAAATGAATACAAATCGCTGGAAATGCACATATTACAGGCGTGAGAGATTTTTGGAAAAAATTACAATTGTGTAATTATTTTTTCAGAAAATGCGGAATTTCCAGCTCGTTTTCACAAAACTAATCGCCGCTAATGTAAATATTATCAACGTGAGAGGCTAGTTAAGAAAATTTGTCCTTGTAAATTTTGAAAAGAGCCAAAGAATAGGCAGTAAGGCATGTATTTCATCTCAGAGTTCATTTAGCACTATTCGTACCAAAAGTTTAAAGAACAAATTTGGAACTGCTTTTGAATAAATCTTGTTTTTGTTATTTTTTAAAATTATATAAATTGTACACAGTATTGCGCGAAAACTTCTAAAAGTTTCAAAAAATGTACTTTAACTTAATGAATCAACTATCTATTGTAACAATCTAAGATCCCCACGAACAATTTACATGCAAAGAACAAACATAACAAGGAATGGCATGAGTAGGAGATGGAAAAACAGAAGAAAGCGGTGTCGCGCACTAATAATTTTTTTATAAATTAAAGAAGACGCGACAAAATCCCGATTTGGACAGTACAAATCAATAGCATTCATTTAGAGGAACATTTCAAAAGTTATTCGAAGAGAATCGCATCAGGGGTTTAAAAGATATGAGTGATTTTGAAAGTACACTTTAGACAATATAACGAGAGATTATTACAGCCATTGTTATCATAAGAAAGGTAATGTAAAGAAGCGGTTTTTCCTAAAAATTAAGAGAACGCGTAAAGCGATTGAAATGAAACTTTCGGGATTAACAAAGAAAATCACGCGGAAAATTATGACATTACTCGCAACTCTGAAAAATATCGAGGGGCTGCAGTAAAGATGCCAATTGAAATTGTATATTTGGAATTTTTACGAGAAAACAATGATGCGTTGCGAGCGACGGAAATAAAGCAATTTTGGCGTTAATAAACATGAGGAGATCGTATAAGAAATAGTAATAAGATATAAATTGATAATTAAAAGTAATAATAAAGAGAAATAGCCTGGAAAGGACAGAATTAAGTAAAATGGTATGATATTTTTGGTAAAGACACGTAAGCGATCGGTAAATGTTCCAGAAAAAAAGTTGAAGACACAACGCAACAATGTCAAAAAAGATGATGCGTAGCAAGCTCGAAGTCAGACGTGGGGAAGAAGGCTCCGAAAAAAGATAAAAATTCTAGTATGCAATTGTGCGAGAAACACGGTGAACATGAATGGATATAGTGAGTTTAGGCAATGATGTTCGTAATAACAATGCGTAACGCGGAAATATTTTATGTGTCGCAGTATATTCAGCAATAGGACATTTTGGAGGAAATGCAGCATGCGATAGACAGATAATCGCGTTGTTAGTTGCGTAATGGAAATAGGATGATAGGGGAATGAAAGGACATGCTAAGAAGATATTAGCGAGCTCAAGAAAATTTTGGTAATGTGTGGGGATGGAGAAATGCTGCGGGAGGATGGATTTGGAGGATGCTGCGTAATATACATCGAGGACGGCGCGCAACAATGGTTTGCTGCGGATTACAGCGTTTTCTGCAAAAGGGAAGTTATGAAACTTTGTTTTTTTTGTTATGAAATTCACATTTTGAAGGAGAAGAAAGATTAAAATTAGCTTCTGTACAAGATCAAGTTCTGTCTTAACGTAAAATAGATTCAATAGATATACAGGCAGAATGCGCATTCGGGTGTGAATGAGTTTATTTATAATTGTCAGTATGAATGGAAATATTTTGGATTTTGTGTCATGTAATTTAAGGGTATTATATCGTTGATGTGTTTATGTGTTTATTTTGTTTGTCGTTAAGTGTTTTATGTGAGTCATGGGAGAGCAACGACCCCAGTTTGTATTTATATATATTTCAACTGAAATAACGACTAGCACAGGAATTACAGAAAATAAATGGCGAACATCACTTGGTTCGACATTAAATTAAACGAACGTAGTTTAATTGTTACATGTAGCTAGTTAATGACCTACGCCCACGTGCCCGAATAGTTGTTAGATCCTGTACAGGTCAGCCACAACCTCACACCCAGATTTTATGTGTAAGTAAGAAAATATCGGAAGTTCTGGGAGGCAGCTAGTCGACGGGCAACCTTGGAGGTGGAAGCTGAGTATAACCAGGGCAATTGATAAGAGCGGGTTTTGGTTATTATTTTGGCGTTATAACGCCGGGCGATTATAAAGATTATAGTTGATCTAGAGCAGGTAATGGTTCATTACATATTTTGGTGCGCCTAACAAGGAGCGATTATAGTTGTTTTATAGATATGAGGAGGACGGTTCATTACACTGTGGAGCAAAAAATTACTTGAAGGAAAAATCTCAATCTTTAATTTGTAGTTTAGGAAGACGCCGAAATATTCAAACTTTTGCAATTTTTGAAAATTGAGATTAAACAGTGCAAAACTCACCTGTGCCACCTTTATAAGTGTATTTTACTCTATTCTTACGAGAAATTTAAAGAAAAAAATTTGGAGTCATTTTTGAGAAAGTTTTGAAAATGTCTCAGGGGCTTTATGTAAAATACCCCCAAATTTTAAAGAATGTTTTTCCACATTTCAAAGCTTCAAATAAGCCAGATAGACAGGGGTGTTTTCAGTCTGGAAAAGCTCCTACGCATGGTTTAGGCTCTCAGATTAGACATACAGACGTACGGACTGACAGAGAGACGACGGACAGACACGTTTTGAAAAAAAAAAACAACACTTTTACGGTATCAGGGAACCCCAAATCGTGTATTTCCATGGAATTCTCGAAACTGATTTTCCTCAGGATTACATAACTTTCTAAATACTACGTATATTACACCGTATACGAGAAAGTAAAAAGAACAACAAAAAATACAGCAAATGGATTTTATATATTATACAGTGAGCTTAGCTCTATCCGTACGAAAAGTTTGAAGGAACAATGTGCGGCTGTTTCTTGGGAAAATCGCCTTTGGGTGTTTCTCTATGCGTAGTTTAGGCGCTAGTGTTGTTCACAGCGACACTTTTTCAATATTGGGCGGCCCAAGACCTGTATTTGTTGAAATTGCGTCATCGATTTTCCGCTGCATTTCATAACTTTATATTACGTACATTACTCTGTACGTGTTTATAGGAGAAAGTAAAATGAGCTCAAAATTGTGAATTTTTAGTAATGCGCAAACGACATTTCCTCAAGGACGTCTACAAACTCTTCAATGAAAATATTATTATAGGACTATGTTTTGCTGTTGTGTAATATTCTGGAAGACATTTCAATTCCATTATTAGGAAACCGAAAAATAGAGAAAGCGCAAAAGAATTTGGCGAAAATATGAGAAGTTTTTGCATAATGTTACGGGAAATGAGACAATATGTAAACATTCAACTTCTGAAAAAAAATTTCGATTTTTTTCTTGAATAGAGCAAGAACATTTTTAAAATCGACGCAGAATTCTAAGATTTTTTCCTGAGAGTATTATATAGTATAGAAAAGAATATAATATTTATTTTTCTTCTTAGGTGAACATCCAGTCTTTCCATTGGAAGCGTTTTCGAGAAACAATTTCTGAGAATACACAACACAAACATGGGAATAATTGCATATCTACTTAATACAATTTTACAGAATTGATATCCTAGCATTAATCTGCTTTAGGTGACTTGCTATTATAAAATACTAGAACAATAATACAAACTAATTAATTTTAATTTTAATATTAATATATTCCCAACAAAAATTACATCTTATTTAATCTGCTTAATTTTTTTTGACATTCTTAGGGAAAGTCTCGAGTACCATTGCAGGTAATTTGTTCCAATTTTGTATTGTACTGTTCATGAATGAGAATTCATCTACACTTTTTCTCCGTTTTATTTGCCGAATTTTCAAACCATGATCTTTCTGCGCGACATATGTGGGTATTGATAATCTTACCCGCTCTTCCGCCCATGGCTCTTATTTGTTTGAATAATGCATGCAGTCGCGATTTGTGTCTGCGTTTTTCCAAAGGTTCCCACAATATAAATTATTAGAACGTCTTAAAGAATTAGAACAATTTAACAAATAGTGTAGAGTATTTTTGTAGTTTTTCGAGAGTCCTAAACGACAAGTGTCCAACAGATGGAGCCATATATCAGTATCGGCTCTACTGGAGATGTGTACCGTAATTCCCTTCATTTTACCCTTTATTTCCTAAGTACCTTAATCAAAATATGTAATGCCTTCCAAACATGTTTCACTACTTAAATTATATGTTCTGCCCATCCCAGATCCACATTTAGTACAATTCGCAAGTATTTACAGCATTTAGCCCGTGGAATATCCTGTTTTCCCAATTAATATTTGATGTCTGACCTTCTAGAACGCGCGAATCTGGGATTTAATTTCATTTGTGGTCAGTGTCCATGGCTCTGGCCTACCTAAATCAGTCTGCATATTTCTCGAGTTCTTAATTAGGGCACTTTGTGGCCCTCCGGACGTAGCGTCTGCCTTCGAAGCGAAATTGGACTCGATTCGCACCCGCTGAGTACGCGAGCTAAAAATTACATATCCAATGAGCAAATCTTCTGTCAATGTTTTGGATCAGTTTATACAAATGGGGAACGAGGTCTGGTGATATATATAGGATGAGTCGCGTAACTTTAGCAACTTCTGCAGTTTTTGAACGGTTCAAGTTAATGCAATGCAGTTTTCATGGAAATTAATGAGAGAATGAGGCTAATTAAAACAAGGATACATTACTATTTTATTGAGTTATACAAATTTTCTCCACATTAATATCTTGCAAAGATCTTAGCGTCCAGCTTGCTGGGTCAATGGGTCACGATATATTATAATCCTTATTACCTTTATAATGGATTATAGGATCCGCAGACTATACAGCGCTGCTGGGAATCTGAAATAGAATGATTCTAATTCCTAGTTCATTACTGTTTGGATTGGCTAAATGAAAGATCACTTTCTTTTCTAAAGAACAAAATTTAATAAAATTTATTGTTACCTTTTAGCAAACAATATAGTGAATTTAATAAATGATTTTGATGTTAGGCCTTTGATCAAGATATCTTTGAATTTTACAGTTTTATACCGCGGTTAACTTATCTATTCTTCGTTGATGTCCCTCATAGACTTCTCAGTCGAAATATCTTGCGAGCTTGCCGTAGTCCAAAGTCCCAAGAAATCCTCTTCTGCTCCTATCCAAACTGGTCTCAAACTATCAAAATTATCAGTCCCGATTACGTCCTATGACAGTCCCGAAATCTATTACTCGATTACCACTCCCGACAAAGTCCCAATTTATGCATCAATATTACTTCCACATGCAATATCTGCAATATCATTTACTGTCCTTAAAATTTCATGATCTGATAACCCGACTCTGACTATCTGCACTACACTCGCTCCCTCTCACGAACCTACGATCAGTTCAGACACGCGATGCCGGTCAGAATGAATCTTCCTGCTTGATTCACCCTCGAAGACATATCTTCTTTTTTTTTTCATAACATTTGACCGTCCTTCTCTCACCCAGCCAATCCACACGTTCGTTACATTTTGGTTTAGCTGACCTTTCGATCGTCTAAACTTCTTCGCCCAATCCCAAATTTTCTACTTTCGGCATGCAGCCACCTCCTAATGCATTTACAAAAAACAAAAACTACATTGTTTATTCCCGGTCGTTGCTAAGCCTTTGCTCTCGTGATATATTCTAATGCATGTTCCACCATATAGTCTACAAATAAATGTTAGTTTATTTTCATGTGACATATCGGTATGTCACATTATTATTTGTTATTTTTTCAGATATTGGGGTAACTTTTTTCAAATGGAACTATACATATTTTTTAATCTATCATGACAAGCGTAAACAGACGAATCCACAAATATACATATTGTCATATGTTAGAAACACGTTTTCTAGAGTAATTTTGATTTTTTTGTAACGGATATTGAAACGACCCGAACACGTGCTAGTAGGGAGAGCGCTGAGTGACCTTGGTTGGTGGACTGTTACATTTGAAATATATGTTAAATACTAGTCGCAAAAATCAAAATTACCAAAATAATGCTTGTCTCACATACGGCAATATGTATATCATTGGATTCATCTTTTTACGTTCGTCATGATAGACTAAAAAATAAGTATAGTTTTATTTGAAAAACACAATGTTACCTCAATATCTCTTAAAATATAGGTGATAAAATCGACTCTCTCTGTATAATAAGTGCGTGAACAACAAAAACTTAGAGAGAATCTGCAAAGTCCTGACTGACAGACACTACCTGAAGTCGTAGGCTTCCGCGGCCAGAGTCATGTAAATGATCTTGGCTGTCCGGGTGCCGGACAGCCAAGATCATTTACAAGGACTACCTGGCGTGAATATCCTTTTCTAAAACCGTGTTGTCCTTCGTAAATGGTATTAGTCTCATCCCAAATTGTATGTAAGTGTAGGGGAAAATGTAAAAGCCCACACTTAGTACATGCGATGTAAGATAGTACGAGACTTCGTAAACGAGAAAGAATATCATAAACAATTTTAGAAAATTGAACTTGTATTTCTTTTAAGGTATTAACAGCATTTAAGAAAATCAGCGCACGACTAAATAAGACACAAAATGTACGTACCTCTCCTTAAAAAAGTGACTGCCGCGCCACAGTTGGTTGATGGTGCTTAAATATCGGGAAACGTAAAAATTCCTGAATCTACACCCAGTGGACTATACGTTCACAAGTACTCTGTGATAGCCTTCGACTTTGACTCTGTGTCCGACTGGATGAGCACGCGGTCTGCTTCTCGTTTTCTAACCGGTCAGCTGCCTCGTTATCGCAACTTGAATCCCCCCATTTCTGATAAGAAGATTAACTGTTTTCAGGCGCGTCAGTACTGTGATCATTGTTGTCTTAAGTGTAGTGCATGCAGTTCCCGCCTCCGAGTATCACTGCCTGGGGCTAGCTCGCAGTTCTCGACTGGCCTCCGAGTGTTGCAGTGTAGTTTATATAAGTGTGTGTGGAAGGGGGAGGAGAATGCAAGGATGGAGAACAAATGATCGCGCAGCCTGTGGCCAGTTAATTAGAGTATTGCTCTGGCATTCGCTTGGCATTGATCGGAGAAAACACTGAAAATTGCCGAACAGAGCAGCCGGCTGATAGAAATCTTCTCTAAAAAGCTGCTGAATACGATCTAACTATCTCATGTCGAAAATACATTGCCGTAGATTAGGATTACCGGTCGCTGATAAATTGGTGTACTTATGTGAAATTATACAACTAGTAGTACTAAAAATGGCATAGACTTTGTTTTCTATTCTCATGATTCGGAGCTAGCTTTTAGGTTTTGGCCTTCCTTCTTCCCTGCTGCCATCTACTGGCGCCTAAAAAACCGGCAGAGGTGGCTCATGTCATTTAAAAAGAAATGTATTATCAGTATTGTACTAATGCAATGTTAATTTTGTTGTTGTTTGCAATTTTCGAAAGTACAGATATGACTGAAAATGAAACCAGCTTCAATTTCTTTGCCGTTCTTCGCTACATACGAGAAGGAAAAGTTGTAATTGTTTTTTAGAAAATAATTAATTGTTTAAATTGTATAAAAATTGTCTATGTTTAATGCAAATTACGCAAAAACTACACATTTTGGAAAAATTGTAAATGTCTTTATTTGAAGAAGTGTGTTTCTTATAGTTGCAGAAAGACGTACAAAAATTGAACTATTGCAATTTTTGAAAATTCAGAGAGTTCAACGAAAACGCAATTAGCACCATTTTCTTTAGCGTTCTTTTCTGCATACGAGGGAAAAAATAGAAAAAAATTGGAGCCTTGTCTGAGAAAATAATTATTTAAACTTGTTTAATAAAGGCCTATTTCACACAAACATACGCAAAAACTATTGATATTTTCGAAAAATTGTACATTCGGACAAGACCGATTAGCTGACCCAGGACAAAGAAATTAGAAATCTAACTCGTACGAGAAAGTCTATGCCATTCTGTAGCATCACTAGTTTTAACTTGAAGTAAATTTCATAGATATGTTTCGAAATGTATCTGGTTCAATATTTTTGTTTAATACCTAAATTTCCTCTTTAGTGTTATCCTTACTTTTACGACATAATTTGGCACCCATTGCCAAACTGATTGTTACAACTACTTGATGAGTATACAGTGTCCCACCAATAATGGGCCTCCCCCATATGTGGTAAACGGTCCCGAATGACCAAATGCAGCCGCAAAGCGGCGGGGAGCGCGGAGTCAGCGCTTCGCGATGCCGCACCCCTCCACTCACAGCCGCCATCTTGTGGTGGTGGTGGGTGGATAAGAGACTTTTACAAAACCGCTTATCGAACAAGTAACCAGATGATATTTGTGGCGCGCCCAAGACGAGTCTATGTCCTATCAATTATTGATTAAGCACTCAAAGTGTTACAATTTTGTACAGCACATATTTGGAAAACACTTGAAGCAGTGCGCATTTACTACGCAAAAAACTGCAATTTTTTGAAATTCAGTCAACGTGACGTCAGTTCGCACCTACTGATTTTTTAAAGTCACGTGACTAGTACGTATACCGGGTGAGTCACGCCACTTAAGTACCCTCCTGTAATGTTTGAACGGTTGAAGTTATTGCAATGCAGTTTTCACGAAAGTGTAAGAGGGAATGGGCTAATTAATGCATGCATTCCTTTTCATTTTATCACTTGTATTTTTCGAGATATTGTAATAACTTTGTTTTTCAAATAAAACTATACTTATTTTTTAGTCTATCATGACGAACGTAAAAAGATGAATCCAATGATATACATATTGCCGGATGTGAGACAAGCATTTTTTGAGTAATTTTGATTTTTACGACTCGTATTGAACATATATTTTAAATGTAACAGTCCACCAACCAAGGTCGCGCAGCGCTCGCCCTGTTAGCACGTGCTCGGGGCGTTACAATATCCGTTTGGAAAGAATCAAAATTATTCTAGAAAATTTTCATCTAACATATGACAATATGTTTATCATTGGATTCGTCTTTTTACGCTCGTCATGATAGACTAAAACAATGTATAGGTTCATTTGAAAAATGTCACCCGAAAATTTCGAAAAATGCAAATGTTTAAATAGAAGTGCATACTTGTATTCATTAGCCCCATTCTCTCATTAACTTCCGTGAAAACTGCATTGCATTAACTTCAACTGTTCACAAACCGCAGGAGGTGCTTAAGTTACGTGACTCATCCTGTATATAATGGGTAATGCAAGGTTGGTTTCAGTATACAAAGGGAAATGGCAAGTTTAGTAAGAAGTGGGGGAACAATATAAAGTTCCATAATATCCGTGTGGTCCTAGGTCAAACGTGTCTGTCAAAGCAGCCCTCCCCGTCCGGTTTCTGTTCCTCGTCGCAGCGCGCTACCGTGGCCGCGCAGAACGGTCTCTTTCTTCTCTTTCCAGAGTTGCAGACGAAACGTACATGAACGTGTTCCCTGGTCTTTCTTGAATTATTACTACAAGTTTCATGACATTCATATGCGTACATTGTTTGTAAGTCAAGAAACGCAAATGGAATGTTGCTTCAAGCAGGCATGATTTTAATAATTTATTTACAACTAAAGTGAAAAATATGTTTTTTGTAAGAAATGTAATTATAAAGTATTGAAGAGTAACGAGATAAAAATTTATAACTTTATTAGTAATTGAGAAATGTGCGTCCGACAATGGGATGCATTTATGGTCGATCGGGTTCTTATACACAGAGAGAAATGTTTAATCCATGCTATTGATCACGTAGTATATCGAACTAAACGGTTTAGTAAATTTTCGTAGAACAAAGTGCTTAGTCGCTTTTACGAAATGGCCGTTTCTTTCAATGAACTAAGCATGTATGGTCTCAAAAACGAACTGCGTTTGGTGGAGTGTACTAAACGAATCGTAGCGTTGACGACCGCGTGTAGTCGTATTTACTGAACAGATCGCAATGGGCAGTACTAAACAGACAGTTCCGTTGACGAATGCCGTATTGTCATATCTACTAAACAGGTCGCAATGGACATCACTAAACGAACCGTAGCGTTTACGACTGCATGTAGTAATATTTACTAAACAGGTCGCAGTGCGCGTTACTAAACCATTCGTCCTGTAAACTGATGCGGATATAGTAATATTCAGTACACGGGTCACGTAAATATTAATTTTAATATTAAATGAGAATTTTGTTTTACTTGAATAAAGAAACTTACTATATTTGCTGGGTTCTGCTGTAAGAACCAAGTACAAATGAAAACGCACATCACGGGTTTGGGTTGCTCGTCTAGTATTAGTACTTATAATCTTAACCTATAAACTACACAGCTAATATTTGATGACTTTATAATTTCGACTTACCGTTGAAAGCTGCAATATATTCAGAGAATCCCCAAATCTTAAGTAGATCCGAGACACTATTTATTATGTGAGCCATTATGTTAAAGTAAAACTATAATATAACACAAAGATAGAATCCTCACCGTTCACGAACACACGAGCTGGGCTCCACCAGGAAGAGCAATGAATGAAGAGAACTTCTCATTGAGAAGCGGTGAGAAGGAAACGACGCTCTAAAGATTCTTCCGCTGCACGTGCTGTATGTTCAACCCTTCCAATTGGTCAGATTTATGAAAACGCGGGAAAGCTGAGAGAGCTGCACAGCCTCGATGCTAACGCCCCTATGCTTGCCTCATGTACTTTGAATTTACTAAACAGCGTTTAGTGACTGGGACGATACGAGATGTAAAAATCACAGAATAGTTTTATCTGCGAAACACACATAGTAAAAGTGAACATTCAATTTGTACATTCACTTACGATTTTGAATTGTCTGATGTACTAAAAGAAACCAAAACCTGTTTAGTAAATTTGACCTCACGAATAATTGTATTTACTGTATGAATGCTTACTAAACATGTATTGTTCACTGTACCATAACATTTCTCTCCGTGTAAATATCTCATTTTTGCGCGCTTTTTACACAATAATGGACAAGAAAGTAAGAAAATATAGTATAAAACATAAAGCATTGGACATTTTTCCTTTCAGATGTGCTTGAATAAAGTAAATTGCACAGTTTTGAAAAATTGTTTTTTGTCCGCTTTTTCGCGTTTCAAACCACCGTACCGGTCGCTCGCCATTGAAAGGCCTTCGGGAGCGACCCTCTCGCTTCCAAACTGCTTCCGTTTGATGCGCTGAGCCACCTCTCCCGGTCATAGGCTCGTCGTGGGCGCGCCACAAATGATCTGGTTACTTGTTCGATAAAAGATTTGATAAAAATCACTTCTTTTACTCATTGAAATGAACGATATAAAGAAGTTGGTAGTGTATGGATTCCGCACGCTGGCACCTAATTGTATTAAGGTCATTTTTAAACTTAACAAGAATCGAGCTCAATGTCTAATGGCTGTCAGAACAAGCCAGTATTTTAAAACCGAAAGTACAAGCAAAGGAAACGAAAATTTAAGATTTCCATTATATCTGCAGAACTGCTTTCCTTTTAAAAAGAGAAAATTAAACATTTCACGGAAAAGTAATACTTGGATCACACAAGGAATTAGAACGTGTAAAAACCAACGTACGCTTTACATGATTTCTAAACATCATGACGTATCACCCGGTTTCCATGTTTACTTCCGAGAATACAAAATAATTTTAAGGAGAGTAATAGTTCAGGCAAAAATAATGAAAAATAATGAAAAATAATCAGGATAGTTTGAACGCTAGTAACAAAACTAAAACAATGTGGAATATCGTAAAAAATACTACCACATTATCTCGATACCGTGTACAGAATGTTGTTTTATAGGATAATGAAAGAGAAGCAAATAATCCGGAAAAAGATGCAAATCTCTTCAACCAACACTTTTCTAGAATTGCGGCTGATCTCTCGAAGGGATTAAATCCACAAAATTCAATATCACACGTTTCCCAAAAAATTTCGACACGATGTTTATTTCCGAAACTTCTTCCAACTAAATCCTCAGAATAATCAGTAAACTGATAAATTCATCTGGTTTAGATGAATTTTCGGACTGTTTATTAAAAACTTGTGCACCTACTTTTACACAACAGTTAACTAACATTTTTAATGCTTCTTTATGCACAGGAATATTTCCAGATATTTTCAAAACAGCAAAAATTAAGCCACTTCTTAAAAAAGGAAACAAAAATGAAATTAAAAATTATCGGCCAATTTCTCTTTTGTCAATTTCCTCTAAAAATATTAGAGAGGCTTTTCTACACGCGAATGGAAACTTTTCTCAGGAAAAGCGAAGCGTTTTCAGACTCTAAACACGGCTTTAGAAAATAAAAACCTCCGGAAACTGCCATTTTTTTCTTTTTTTAAAGATTTTTGCATCATCAGTGGACCAAAATAAAGCACCCATTGGAATATTTTTAGTTCTTTCAAAACATTTTGACGTTATTGACCATAACATCTTGCTCTTAAATTTACCTTCATATGGAATTCGTATGATATTGCCTTAGATTGGATAACTCTGTACCTTAAACATCGAACTCAAAGAGTAGAAATACCGTACTGGCACGAAAGGACAATATTTACTTATCTTTCCAATACTTGGCCAATTGAGCCCGGGGTCCCGCAAGGTTCGATCCTAAGGCCTATCCTGTTCCTGTTATATGTAAACAATATGCCCCCGTTTATTTAAAAAATGGAAGAACAGTTGTTTGCCGTTGACACGAATGTTCTTTGCAAGAAAGAGCCAATAAATAGTACAATTTCAGAAGTTTCAAATTGGTTTCGTAATAAATTAATAGTTAACAAAGGAAAAACTGTTTCAATGCATTTTTGCATTTCAAACCAGCAATTTCGTGCTCCACTAAAATGAACAATATGCAAAAAATTTCTAGGTCTCTCAATTCAGTCAAACCTCAAATGAAATGTACAGATATCAGAATGAAATACTAAATTAAGTTTATTAAGTTACACATTCAGAATTCTTTCAAGTTCTTTCAAAAAGCCTTCATGCAGCTCGTTGCGTGTATTTTGCAAATGTACATTCCCGCCTGAGATATGGCATAATATTTTCGAGAAGCTGATTCATTTGTACCCAAACCTTTAGATTGCAAAAGGAAATTATTCGAATAATGAAAAAATGCCATCCACATGATCCTTGCAAGCCTCTTTTCATTGAGCTTGGATTCTTACCATTGTCTCGCCTATTTATTTACAAATCTCTAATATTTGCCAAAACTGACTTAACGGTGGGAATATATTTTCATGCCATACTGATATTTATAATTATAACAAACGTCGTAGAAATCACATTCAACAAATGTCAGTATTATCAGGTCATTGCAAGAAATCCACATGCAATACATGCACGTTACTTTACAACGCATTGCCAGATGACATTATACAATTAAAGTCGGTACACTAATTTAAGTTAAAAATAAAATCTTTTCTGCTGCAAAACTGTTTCTATGCAGTTAGAGACTATACTGATAATCAAAAAGAAAATAATGCTGATTTTAACAAAACAATGATATATAATGGATTAGTTTACATTTGTATTGTATAATTAAAAAAAGACATAATATGCCAGTTAAAAGTAATGCACGTCACCTCCCGGGTCAATGACGCCCATCTCGATTAGGTTTTTGTCAAGTTTCCCTGGTCCATAGAACAAATGATAAGATGGCCCCATGTTTTGCTCCTGGACATAATTGTAGCTTCATTATACGCGCGTTTTATTGAGCCCTCCTTTTGCTTGTGGTGGTTGATGTAGAGTTGAGGGTGAGTTACTATATTGTTAGCAATGCGGAAAATTCAAATCTGCAATTCGTTTACCGTTGGAAATAGTTTTTCTATTACTCGGGAACGAAAATATTTTTCAAATGTTACTAATCTCGCACTTTAAAAAAAATATTATTATTATTATTATTATTATTATTATTATTATTATTATTATTATTATTATTATTATTATTGTTATTGTTATAATTGTTTTAGCTTTCATTCATCTTTGAACCAGCAACTTGCAAATTATGCATTGGATTATTAGGGAAACTATTATTCACTTGATTTTGCGGAGAGGTTGAGATTTGAGTCTCTCTTCTATTAGTCAATGGATCTAGGGGTATAGTTGATGGGTTTTGTCTCATTGGAGGGAATTGACTATTTTGATACTGAGAGGTAGTTTGTTCTAAATTTTGACGAGACGTCATGGTTGGAAATTTACTTTTGCAATTATTAAATGTGTTTTTTAAGATATTTTTGTGTGATTTTTTGTGATATGATTTGTGCCATGTGATTTTTGCCACAATTTGCACATAAGGGAGTTACGCTGCTTTTTGGGATGTTGCATTTTGAGTAATGATCCCCTTTATATCTTACGCATAGCCCGGAGTTAGCTCGTATGTGGAAAAATCTCTGGCAACGTTTACATTGTATTGTTTTTTTTATTATTTGATATTGGTAATACCTTAACAGCACTGGAAATAAATCTATTTAAACTAAGAATACTTTCACCTTTTACATTGTTTTCGAGTTCTATTGCACATATTGGTAATGACTCACGTTTTTTGCCGTAAAGTCTTGACATCTTTTTCACTGGGTGGGATTTTGAAAGCTTATTGAAAATTTCTATTTCACTGTATATAACATTGATATCCTTGATAACGCAATTAAATGCATTACTGTAAGGATATCTAAATGAATGGAATTCAATTTTATTTGGTGCATAGAAAGATTTTAAGTTTGTAAAGCCTTCTATTGTGTTGTAACAATCCAGGATCCCCAGGAATGAAGACAGGACAAAAAATAAAGATAAACATGTAATAAGTGGTATTAACATCAAAGGCGGGGACAAATGAAAGCGGTGTCGCGTAGCGATAATTTTTTGGAAGTCTAAGAAGACGCGACAAAATCATAATGGGGACAATATAGTTCAGTAGCGTTTGTCGAGTGAAACATGTTGGAAGTTATTTGAAAGAAATCAGTTCACGCGTTCCAAAGATATAAACAATTTAGTGAAGTACATTTTAAGCACACAACTAGACACGATAGCCATTGTTGTAGCTTAAGATCTAATGTAAAAAGTTGTTTTTTTCAAAAAATTAAGTAAACGCGTGAAGCGATTCAAACGAAACTTTTGGCATTAATAGAAGAAATTATGGGGAAAATTATGGCACTACTCACAACGCGGAGAAATTTCGGGGGGCTACGGCATAAAAGAAAATGTAAATTGTATAAGTGGGAAATTCCAAACGAGTCGTATGACGTCAGAGCGGTGGAAGGGGATCGACCGTCTTCAGATTAAAAGAACTTTGGAAATTTTAGATGGTAGAAAACCAAATAGAAAACGGTAATAGCATTCAATTTGAAAATGCATGAGAATAATAAAGAGAGCCGACCCAGAAAGAAGAAGATTAACTTAAAAATATATAATATTATATAGAAGACCCGGAAGTGATCGTGAAATGTTCGAGAAAAAAAAAAGAGGAAGTCTCGGGACAACAATGAAAAAGAACGCGGGGAGGATAGCTTGAGGGAAGACGTATGTTGAAACGCTCCGCGGAAATTAAAAATTTTGTTAGAAAGTTGTGCTAATCACGCGAGCAAAGTTAATTTTATAACGTTTAGTTGTAGTGGAGAAAGTTTAGAAGGTGAAACGCGGAAAATTATTTAAAAATTTTCAAAGAGAACGTTGTTCGCGAATATAAACAGTCGCATCATCAGCCGTGTGATTAAACTCGTTTCGTAAGTAATAAACAGTTATAACGAAGAGACATTAATTATTTAAAAATGAATTTTTTCGAATTACGTGTGTGAAAAATGGAAGGATGCTGCGAATGGACAAACGAAAGGACGCTGCGTATATTTGGCGAGGGTGATGCATGAGAACGGCGCGGTGCAGGTCGCTGAACTCAACGAAAGGAAAGTGCACTAACTTTATTTAAATTGGTAATGCGCATTGATAAGAAGAAAGAATAGACTCATAGCTTCTAATGTACAAGACCAAGTTTTGTCAAATAGAAATAGATTTTAGTGAAAACAAAAAAAAAATAGAATGCGCATTCAAGTATGAATGATTTGGTTTTAATCTTATAGTGTAAATCTTCAGTGTGAATGAGAATTTCGTGTTTCTAGGGTATTGTTTATTGTGTATTTAGTGTATTGTGTATTGTTTTCGATTTTGTGTTGTTTGTTATTTGTTATGCCTCTAGCAGAGGAAGGAGAACAAAAAAAACAACAGATAAAATAAACGATGTCGAACGTTGTTGGTTCGACATTAAACCAATGCAATTGGTCTTATAAGTATGTGTAGTTAGACGAGGACCTACGCCCACGTGCCCGAATACTACGTCAGGATCCTGTATAGGTCCGCCACAGCCTCACGCCCAGTATTTATATCCGTATGAATAAATATCAGAAAAGCAGCTAGGCAACGGGCAAATTTCAGATTATGTATTTTTGGCAACCCAACGTCAGGCATAATAGTGGACATTTTGGTAAGAACTATAGATGAAAGGAGCACAGGTAAAGATCGTTACATAGTTTTTGTAAGTTAGTTTTGAGAAAGAAAAGCAGAACGGATAGGTAACGTGTACCATTACATATTTGGCAGCCCAGCGTGAGGGCCATTGTAGAAGGTTTTCGGAGGTAGTCAGTGGAATTACGTTACAGTGTTGAGGTTAACTTTAATCTTATCACTTATTATTTTAATGGAGAAATCATTTTTGACCACTTCTTTTATATGATTTAATAACACATGCAAGTTTTTATAATTATGAATCGCTATAGGAGGAATTTTAATTTTTGGTTCAGTCATTATGATATGATCATTATCATTTACTTCACCTAAAGTTTGAAATCGATTTTCAGTCGGAACTGAGTAATTAAGATTATCATTTGTTCTTGATATATTCCTATCGTTGTGATATGTTTCAAACGGTGTAGAATTGCTTGTATTTGAATTGAAAGTACTAGCAAGAATAGAATCTTCTGGGTTTGTAGTTTGGGAAATGCGTTATCTGTAAAGCTGTTGCTGTCCGCGTGGCTGCATCGGACGTTGTTGCTTCGGATTGCTGCTGGGGTTGTGCTTGTTGGGGAGGCGTCGTGCCCGTAAGTCGAACGTGTACTGGCGGATGGGAATGCAGCCGTTGTGCCACGTGTTGTTCTTGCGGAGGCTGCCATTGCTTGGTTTGCGGCTGCTGCAGTTGAGGTGAGAGCAGGCGTAATTGTTGCAGTTGTTGTTGTTGTTGGTGGTGCTGTTCTATCTGCTGCTTTTGTTGTTTTGTTGAATTTGATGCGTATGTGACGGTTCTTCGTCGTCCCTTGTTTGCTCGTTGTGGCTGACGAGATGGGAATCCGTGTCGTGTAAGAGGTCTGTGGCGCCTTGTGTTAATTGCCCGGTTGTGGGGCCGCTGTGCGATGCGGGGGAGGCGGTCGCCGCCCCCAGATGCCGGAGTCGCGGGGCCTAATCCGCCTGGAAGCGACGATGGCGTCGCGGCGCCACGGACGCTTGAGAAAAGTCGGCGCCGTGGCGAATAAGTGATGTGAAGTGTAAAAAGTGTATATAGTGTAGTGCAGTGTGGTATGAATGCGTAATTGAATGTATTTTGTAGTTATACATTAAGTATGAATGAGAGCGTGAATGTTTAAAATAAGAAAAATAGAAGATAATATGAACAATTTAAGAACTTAACAAAACCGAAATTTTCTACTTCCTATTTTAAAAATCAATCGCCCAAAGAGGCTAGATGTCATTAGTTTTTTAAGTTAGTTTAAGGTAGATTAATTAGTTTGTTTAAGATAAAGCCCGCCCCAAGCTCCAAAAGCAGGAGTGCTGGAGCAAAAATACATGTATAACGAACATGAAATTCCCGCCTCGCCAGGGATACTGGTGAGGGAAAAGGGGGGGGGGCACCATTTCTTAACATTTACTCATAAGTGTTTCCTTCACTTCACTGTTTATTGTTTAGGAGAAAGCTATAGTAATGGCTTCAGCCTGTATAACGGCACTATATTTCTCGTTTGCGTAGCGCCCCTTGGGTGAAGTCAAGTTGTGATAAGAGCGACCTCGGCCTCGATGGTATCACCTCGGCGACTCGAGCAAGACCTAATCTTTTTTGATTTGCGTCTTATTTGGTTACCTGAAGTACCTAAAGCTTGGATTTACAGGTACTCCACGCGAACAAATACGTCCCCACCGATTCCGTGAGTGTCGGAGTGTTACTTATTTAACAATGCCGTTTTTCTTGCTCGCAATAGTTGATTTCGAGCATGGTAATCTAAAACTAGAGCTCTACCCCGAGAGATAGGAGGGCTAGAAAGAGCTATTCTCCCGCTTTGCCCAGAGCCAATGGCGTAACGTTCGGGCAATGCGGTCGGGCCCAGGTAAAAGAGGGCCTATTTTGGGAAGTATTTTTATTATTTGGCTGTATAGGAACGTGTATAAGTATATAGCGACGTATAAAAGTGTATAGAAAACACTACTTGTGTTAGCTATTAACTTTTGTAAAGGAGGCCCGGAAACAAGTTTCGCGGGTGGGCCCGCACACATTTCGTTACGATGCTGCAGAGGTACAAAAAGTCAGCGCGCTGTGGCGCCTAAACCGTTTTCTAAAAGTTAAAAAAATGTACGAATTTTGTAGAAAATTTTATGGACTTTTCTTTCGTTTTGATCATGTAGAGTTTTTGAAAATTTTAGTAGTTTTCGTGCACAAGTGTATGAAATTCCAAACAATTACAAAAACATGTTTTTCTCAAACACGGCTACATTTTTTTAAAAAAACTTTTGATAGGAATTATTCTAATACTACCCTTAAGGTGACATAAACTCTATTCTTTTGCATTTTCAGGAAAGCTCACACGTAATTTTCTCGAAAACGACTCCAAATTTTTTCTTGAAACTTTTCCAACCTATAGTGCTAATTGCACTGTTTAATATGATCTAAAGTTCATTTCGGTGTTTTATTTCGTTTTTTTTTCGAAAATTACACAGATGTAATTTTTTTTAAATATCTCTCACGTCGTTAATATACATATTTCCAATAATTTGTATACATTATTGCATTTGTGAGTGGAAGTGCTTCCAATGACTTCAAATGAAGTTTTTCGAAAACTCAATAGATTCCTGTCAAAAAGAGCTTTAAATTTTGCATTAACAGTAACGCTTGAACCCTATTTTCTTAGAAACGACTGCAAATTTTTAAACAAAAATTGCCATTTATGACGAGGATTTACTCTTCTTTAATATTCTTAAAATAATATTTCGGTTCTATTGTTCGGAAATCGAAAAATTGCGTAAAAAAAAGTTCTTTGGGCGGCGATAGATGGTAGCTGGCAAGAGGATGGAGTAAGACCGTAAAGCCAGACCATACCAAGGAAATTAGAAAACATTACTACGAGAAAGCCTGAGCCATTGTGTAGCACCACTAGTTTCTCCTCGTATGTAACAACGGAAGGTTAAAGTATACGGTGCTAACTCCATTTTCGTTAAACTCTGCGTATTTCCGATAATTGCAAGAATTTCGTGTTGAAAATAATGGGTTGACAGAATTACGTTTTTAAGCGTCGGCTCGATTTGAAATCTTACCGTACATCCGTAGCGTAGTGATATGGCTGACGGGGAGTTAACTCGGAGGACTTGAGTTTTTGTGTTATTGCAGACAATATTTTTCGCTGTCTGAAATTTTTTTGCATATTCATGTATAATATAGCGGAGCACTTAGAAATAATTCGGAAGAAAATGCAACAAATAGCCCAAGTTGTTGCATTAACAACGCCCTGCAGCAAATGCCGCCACCGCCGCCTGCGGATGAGTTGTTAACTTTGAATGTTTTTAGCACCCGCGCGTCTTCTAATCACACATAAAGATGATTACAGAATAGTATAGATGGCATGTTGGACTGAGTTATTAACGTCAATATAATTACAATGTATGTACCCTCTCCCTCAGAAAAAATGTCGTTCAAAATTCTATCTTCCACACCGCGCCGACAAACTTGGACACCCCTCGGCCTGGGGGAGGGCAGGGGGAGGGACGCGTTGACGAATCGCTAGCAGGTAGAACCACAGTTGTCTGTGATTGGTGCAACATCCCAAGAAGCAGAAAGAACGCTGTCTCAGGGGGAGGGGGCTAGTTCGTTTACGTACGAGACGGAAATATCGTCATATTTCCCTGCCGAAGGAGGTAGTTTGCCTGCGCGTACGCCACGACGAAAAAAATATTTCTAAGCGGGGTTTTCCGTCCGGAATGATTGTCTATAGACCAGTAAATATTTATCATTTTAGCAACAATTATTCTAACTTTTAGTAATCGATTTGTAACTCTTGACAAAATGCTATTTTGAAATATTCATTTCAAGCACAATTTGCGGAGCCTTCCCGGCCGTTCTAACGCATATTTCGAATTTGTTTATAAAATTATAAATTGTTGCAAAATTGTTAATTCGCTGTTTTTGGTTCTGGGACATCGGGGGACTCTCCCCACTTTAGATTTGCAAAATTTGGAAATTGTTTATAAATTTGCAATTGTTGCAAATTTTTTTATTGTCTAATCTAAATGGCGTTTAAATGTGATGCAAAATTCGGAATCGTTTCGGTGCTATTATATCGTTCTCAGAGATATATGTAATTGTTTATAAGAAATTAACATCTTGTAGTAATTTGTTTGTTTTTGCGCTTAGACTATTCGCGCTAGCGAGAATAACGTGGGATGGGCTACTACTGAAAAAACAGTTCTCCAATGCCGCGCTTTTGCCCGCCACATACGCTTAAAATGCACTTGCTTGTAAACAAATTCTGTGGCCAATTTAATTATGCTAAATTCGTATTTTTACGGCGAGTATGAGCATAACTTTTATTTGGTTTTTATATTCTCTTTTAAGTCCTACAATTTTCAAGTCGATATATTTATCAAGTAGGAAAGAAATTGATTATAAAAAAAATATTTTTCAAGGTGCATTACGCCCAAACAATTGTTTCTGTTTTTCTATCAAAGTGGTGTTGAGCAACCGAATAACTGTATTATTAATTTTTTTTAAGTCCCCTGTTAACACCGAAAGTCAGAAACTATTCGTTCCTCTTGTTTAACCATTACCATTAAAAAATAGGGAAACATAATGCTTAGCTGTTTGCTATAAACTGCACTGGATTGGATGAAGGTAGTGTTAAGGTTTTCAAATACAGAAATATTCAATTTTGTGTTTTGAAAGATCACATGATGAATCACACATCACAATATTTACACAAGTATATAAATTTTCTAAATGACGTATATAAACTTTAAGTTAATACTTCAATTCAATTATCATTCCTTTCTAAACTGCATTACACTTTGATGGATTTCATTGTATAATATTCAAATCAGAGCTTTATGTGCTAAATCTTGCACATTGTTAATACATATTTTTAAACAACATTAAATATATTTAATATACATTTAAGGTTTTTAGATTGTAGAACGTTTCAATAGAAATTTCATGAATTCCTAAATGTGAAAATAATGCATAAAAGTGAAAATACTTGTAGAGTGTGAAAATATAACAAACTCACGTATTTAGTAAAACGAGAGTTGATGTTACTAAAAAAGAAAAGCAAAACAGAGATGTTATAACAATTCAAAGGGCTAGCGTTTTGTTTACAGTTTAGTAAATATCAATGCACTAGCATTTTCCAGTGAAAATACATAGAACGAACTTGGTGGTCAAGTGATATGACCTTCCCAACACAGACTACATTTCAGTATCGTCAGAGTTCGAAGGTGGTTTGTTGGCCACCATTCTACGAATCTATCAAAACTTTGAATTTTGCACGACCATCTGTACAGCGAGAACGTAGCGGTTTATTAAACGGAAACGGGCCATTCGAGGTATCTAATGTGCACTCTTTGAAAACGTTTAAACATTATAAACTATCCCTAAGAAAATATCAAATAAACAATGTTAAAGGTCACCAGCTTAACATTGCCTTTACTATTTGAATGTTTTCAACATCCCCAAAACCAACAGAAAACCCATGTTTTTACAGGTTATTATAAAACCAATTCAATAAATATAAGCATTTATTCACGTTATTATTTTAAAAAAACTCAAATATCTACGATGTTATTTGATTCATGTCTTCATCGAAGATCTGAGATTAAAAAACTGATAAGCAGAGAAAATTAAAGTAATTTTGAGTGATTGATAAAGTTGAATGATCAAACGAAAAACAAAGTTTCTTGCTTCATATAATGCTATCGTGTTTAACAGACATACTTAATTACATGTGATACTTCCTACTCTTTAAACATCAAACTAATGAAAATTTTCAAAATTAAAATCATCAATAAAACGATTGATTCATCAACAGGATTATATATTGATTAAATACTTTTTTTGAAGTTGTGCTCCTATTGTGAATAACGTAGTAAACGTGATTCGTATGATCCAGTTGCTTTCAGAATAATGCAAACCTGCTAGACACATACACTAAACATAACTGAAGTTGTCAAATAGTTATTTACGACATGAGTATCATAAGATATCTTATTACAATACGAAATTGGAGAATTATCAAACAAGACCCTTTAGCCGCAATTGTTAACCAATTGAATATTGTAATATAATGTTACCATTTGAATATCATAGAAAGTTAGACGCAATTTGTCAAAATTCATGTGAACTATAATTTTTTTTTAATTTTTGTTCCTTATCCTGCGAAAGATGTGTGTCAGTACTTATGTTAACAGTTCTACTGCCATGGGTTTAATTAATTAGTTTGCAGTACGCAAATTATTGTTTTTGGTTTTAAAGAAGCATGGATATACAGAGTATCGGGGAAGGAAACGTCGAAAGTTTGAAAAAAGCTGTTTAAACAATTTTAATCATACTTTGTCTAATAAACTACATAGATATTTTGAATGGCTGAGCTGCAATAAACACGCAAATTTTTGTTTGAAAATATGATTTCTACGCAAAACTTTGCATTCTAGAATCATGTAAACAGACCAGAAACATGTAACATGTTTATTATTAACAACATAAACTAATATATTAGTTCAGAAAAAAATTAACTGAGAAATAAAAAAGCAGTCGAACTGTGAAAATTGGGTGCTTTTTTATTTCTAGGTTAATTTTTCTTTCTGATCAAATGTATTCATTTATTTTGTTAATCATAAACAATTTATATATTAATGAAGTGTTTATATGCTTCTACAACGCAAATAGTTGCCTAGAAAACATATATCAAACCAACTTTTGAATGTTTATTGCGGCTTAGCCATTTGGAATATCCGTGTAGTTTATTAGACAAAATAAGCTTAAAATTGTCTTAACAGCTATTTTTTGAAGATTCGACATTTCTTCCCCGAATATCCTGTATATAAAAGGCTTGATTTCTGTTGTTACGCGACGGAACGGCGTTCCGGTTCTTTGGAAATAATTATGAAATTATATTATATATAAGTAGCTATTGCTATTATATTAATAATTAATTTGAGGCGCGTTTCGGGGCCTAAGAATTTAAAAATAAAGGATATACGTATCATAATAACTCTTATGACGACACTGTTCTCAGTTACGTCAAGTTTTAATTTAGAGAATCAAAGTGAATGGTCTAAGTTTACTCACCTAAATAAAGTTTATCTTACTATACATACTATTTAGAAAGTGTTTTATGTTCAAAACAAGTGTTGCCTCAACAGCATATATTTTCACGTATTATTCGTAATTGCCATGCAATATTCAATACGGACTATGTGAACCTGCAAAAAAGAAACAACAAAAAAAAGACCTACTGCAGCAGAAAATATTTTCTACTCGTCGGGATTCGAACTCGGGTCTTTAAAGTTAACTCACCTGACACGGTTCCCCCTCACCACCAGGTACACGACAAGACTACCTCCTTTCCGATGGGAAAAGAAAGTGAAGCATTTGCAGTTTTTAAAAAAAAACAGAGTGTTCAATTTATCTTAATACAAGATCTATTTTTAAAAAGAGATTTCATTAAACAAAAATCTCTAGCGTTCAGATTGTTTTTCGACAATGTTATAAAGATCAGTCGGGGCTAATATTATATAGTAGAAAATTGGGGTTAATGTATTACACTTTAAGAGTTGTTATTTATTTATGTCCAAAATTAACAAGAAAATGACAAATGATAGGAAATATATTCTATTATAATTACCATATAGCAAACACTCAGAATGTAACAATATTTGGGAGGGAGAAAATCAAAACTAAAACGCCTAATTTTTCCAGTCAAAAACTTTACCACCGTGATATAAATCTTTTGATGTTACTTCGTTATTTTTTATGACACGATATTTTTGAAAATAGGTTATCATTAAGAAAGAATTAATATTCTTTTCTGCGTTAAAATAATGCAATAATATTAATCGTGTCATGATATATACAGCCTCAAATTTGTGGGGCTAATATGATACAACTTAAGAGGCTAATGTAATACAATACGGGTGTCGGGGCTATTTTGATACACTAAAAATTAACACGCAGACAGCTGGAAGGGATTTTTTTATGTTTAATATTACATCAAAGGCGCTAAAATTCCGATTTGATGTTGATAAACTATCCAAGTGTTTATCTGAGAAAGAAAGACCAGGCGACAATTCATATAGATTTCCTCGTTCTCCTCCCTACCCAGTACATGGTGGTTCACTTATGATTATCAATTGGCGGAAGCTTCTGCTGTTTCAGTGCAGTTACTGATTTTTCACTGGAATCACAAGGAACCAGGCCTACAATAGGAGCTAACACCATCCCTTCAACTCCAGATATCAACTGTTCTCATCCAGTACTTTTGAGATAATGCTGTTGGAAAAAAAATTTAAAAAACAGTAGCCCTCCAAAGAATAAGGAAGCGGTTAGACCCAATAGCAGCAATCATTACTAGTGAAGAGTGGATCATTACTAGGAAAGAGTGGAGTGTTTAATTTACATTAATTTAATATCTCTTTTAAAAAAGAGATTTCATGAAACAAAAATCTCTAGCGTTAATATTTGTTTTCGACAATGTTAATAGGTATTTGTTCGCAATTTTCGAAAATTCAGATCGTTCGCCCAAAATTGAACGTACGCCACTTTTAAACATCTTGTGCTTCGAGGAATAGATTTACAGATAAATTGGAGCTCTTTTTGAGGAAATTATGTAAATATGATGGGGTTTGGTGTAAAGTACCTTCAAAATTAAAAGATTCGTTTCAACTTCGAAGATTCGTAATATTAGCCAGATCGTTCAAGGAATATCCATTTTGGTGAAAATCGTGTTTACTTTAGGCTCTAGAATTACTCACACAAAGACGGATTCACAAAGAGGTTTTTTGGAAAATCACTTTTTCGGGTTCAAAAAACAAGCGTTTTGACAGCCTTGTGTATAGAAAATAAAAGAACAATACCAACAATCCACGTTTTTCGAACTAGCTACTTACAAAACGTGTTTTCTGTAAAAATTGCGACACTTCCTCCTACAGCATTACGTAACTCTCTTTACACGTGGAGGTAAAAATATTCCAGCGTTACTGGGATTTGAACTCGGATCCCTGTAGTCCGTAGGTCTGGCTCGACCGCACTGTGCTATCACAGATACTTCTGAACAAGCTGTCCAAGCACACTTATTACGAAAAGAATAGTTACGTGATATTCATTGCACTTAGATTTTTTATTAGAGGAATGTTCTACATGTGTCAAAGGTATCAAATTCGCAATAAGAACCCAAACGATTACAACCCACGCAACTACATAGCTCATTTTACTTAGAAATATTTTCAACCAGAAGCCGTGGTCTTTAGAACCCTCTGTGGAAGTCGTTGCCGGTCTTATCTTTCGGCGACTATGTCCAAGGTTGAATTACGTCACAGATGAAAGTTGCGATAACGCTAGAGCTCAACACGGGCGCTTGTAGACGTTCTGAAGCCAGAATCGCAATAGGGGCATATTTATACGTGATTCTTAAAGATATTAACACACTAAAATAAGTAGTGGCGCCTCAAAACACATGCTTTATGTGATATTTATAATGGATACGAATGATTATAACTATACAATTAACCGCAAATTTGTTTCTACCCGCAAAAATTATTCGCCGTGGATGAGGTTCGATCTTACGTGCCTAAGCTTCTCCAACAGTGCGCTTACCTGCTAAACCACAGAAACTCTTATAACTTTTGTCTCTAACAAAGATGATTTTAAACTGTCATGTATCACAGATTTGACTAAAAAAGAACGTGAGGCGTTTAGATGCTTGTGTTAACTACAGACGGACAGACAGACGCCAACATGAGATCTACACTATTCTCTTAAACGTTCTTGAGATTATGGGAAAAAAAATCAAAACCGATGACGCCGCTTTTGAGAAAATTTTGAAAATATCTCTGGGGCTTTATGTAAAGTACCCCCCAAAATTAAAATCTCGGTTTCGAATTAATGGGACCGTGATATCAACAAGATCGATTGGGTTTTATCAATTTTGGACAAAATCGGTTGAACAATTTAACCCCTAGCGTTGTTCGCAGACGAAAGGCTGATAGACAAACGTTTTGCCGTCATTCAATTTTTCGGTAACAACGATCCACAAAACATGAATTCTGGCTACACAACGCGTTAAAGGATTTCCCTCTTAATTTAGCAAATAAATTTATTCACTTTTTCGTTAGCAGGATGGGACGGTTTTTAAGCCGAAAATTCGCCGTATTCTGGTGCACGATTACAATACCTTTTCTTCTTACGACAGTAAGTGCGAGAAAGTAAAAATCAATAAAAACATTTAATCCTTTTTTCCACCCCCATTTCCGTCTTCCTAAAGGCCTAATAAAATAGCCTGTCCAACATAAAATGTATTAACCCCTATGTTATTTTTCCTAGTTTACCAATCCCTGTCTCAGTACAGGGGAGTGGAGGCAAAACTAGGAGAAGAAAAATCCCACCCCACTAACACCTGGGTGTAGAGTCCCAACTGGGACTGGGAGTCGCCAACAATGAACTTCTCGGAAACACATCTCAAATATCCATAGTTGAATATTATAACAAGAAAATATCAAATTTTTGTAATAAATGTTCCTTCAAAATTCCGGTATTTTCTGTTTTTCTCTCATGTTATATTTAAATACTATTATTAAGAGAGAAAACCTCATTGAGATAATTTCAATTAAATCAATGCAACTCGAAGAGCAAACGCTCGTGCGATTTGAAGAATACCCGCGTTTTTTTGTGTACTCAGAATTTGTCTTGTATATGAGTTAGGGCAAGGGGATACCAAAATTTAAGAAAACGTTCACAGAATACATTTCTCCCTACAGTACATTACACACAATTTTTAACTGTTTTTGACATTAAATGAAATATACAGCGTCGTAATAGCGCCTTGTCCGTCCCGACAATCATCAGAATTCAAAAGGAATTCAGAATGACAGCTCGTCAAACGAAGCGGGGGAAATTCAAATTTGCTATTTCAAAAATATTAAAAAGTACTTATAGTTTTAAACAATTGTATGTGATCTTTATTAAAGGACTGATTATTTGAAAGGAATATTTGAAGATCTGTTTTTGATGAACACATTTCATTAAGGAAAAACTATCTTCAATACTTAAGTTGTAGGAAAACGGCGAAAAAAAAATGTTTTCTTGCATTTTTGGAAAAATTCATTATATGAACGAAAATCATCTCCGCCATCGTCTTATAGCATTACGCTATCCGGCAATAAAATTTAAAGAAAAGTTCATGCCATGTTTAAATTTTTGAAAATGTTTCAGGGGCTTTTAGTAGAGTACCATCCAAGAATAAAATATTGATTTGAAATTCAGGAGG
>BLKR01010943.1:0-42364 GCA_011170035.1 Teleogryllus occipitalis
TATCAAAGGGGTGTTGAGCAACTGAATAACTGTATTATTAATTTTTTTTAAGTCCCCTGTTAACACCGAGAGTCAGAAACTATTTGTTCCTCTTGTTTAACCATTACCATTAAAAATAGGGAAACATATTGCTTAGCTGTTTGCTATAAACTGCACTGGATTGGATGAAGGTAGTGTTAAGGTTTTCAAATACAGAAATATTCAATTTTGGGTTTTGAAAGATCACATGAGTAGAATCACACATCACAATATTTACACAAGTATATAAATTTCTAAATAAACGTATATAAACTTTAAGTTAATATTTTCAATTAAATTTATCATTCCTTTCTAAAACTGTTAATTTGATGATTTCATTGTATAATATTCAAATCAGAGCTTTATGTGCTACATCTACGCATTGTTAATACATATTTCTAAACAACATTAATATATTTAATATACATTTAAAAGGTTTTTAGATTGGCGAACGTTTCAATGAAATTTCATGGATTCCTAAATGCTTGAAAATAAATACTTGTAAAATTAAATAATTGTAGCGTGTAAAAATATAACAAACTCACGTATTTGGTAAAACGAGTTGATATTACTAAAAGAAAGCAAAACAGATGTTATAATAATTCAAAGAGATTTAGCGTTTGTTTACAGTTTAGTAAATATCAATGCACTAGCATTTCCCAGTGAAAATACATAGAACGAACTTGGTGGTCAAGTGATATGACCTTCCCAACACAGACTACATTTCAGTATCGTCAGAGTTCGAAGGTGGTTTGTTGGCCGCCATTCTACGAATCTATCAAAACCTTGAATTTTGCACGACCATCTGTACAGCGAGAACGTAGCGGTTTATTAAACGGAAACGGGCCATTCGAGGTATCTAAGGTGCACTCTTTGAAAACGTTCAACCATTATAAACGAGACCTAAGAAAAATATCAAATAAACAATGTTAAAGGTCACCAGCTTAACATTGCCTTTACTATTTGAATGTTTTCAACATCCCCAAAACCAACAGAAAACCCATGTTTTCACAGGTTATTATAAAACCAATTCAATAAATATAAGCATTTATTCACGTTATTATTTTAAAACACTCAAATATCTACGATGTTATTTGATTCATGTCTTCATCGAAGATCTGAGATTAAAAAACTGATAAGCAGAGAAAATTAAAGTAATTTTGAGTGATTGATGAAGTTGAATGATCAAACGAAAAACAATGTTTCTTGTTTCATATAATGCTATCGTGTTTAACAGACATGTAATTACATGTGATACCTATATTTAAACATCCAAACTAATGAAAATTTTCAAAATTAAAACCATCAATAAAACGTTGATTCATCAGCAAGGATTATATTATTAAATACTTTTTTGAGATTCATGTGCTCCTTTGTGAATAACGTAGTAAACGTGATTCGTATGATCCAGTTTCTCAGAATAATACAAAACCTGCTAGACACATACACTAAACATAATAGTTGTCAAATAGTTATTTACGACATGAGTATCATAAGATATCTTATCACAATACGAAATTGGAGAATTATCAAACAAGACTCTTTAGACGAAATTGTTAACCAATTGAATATTGTAATATAATGTTACCATTTGAATATCATAGAAAGTAAGACGCAATTTGTCAAAATTCATGTGAACTATAAATGTTCTTTAAATTTTACTCCTTATCCCGCGAAAGATGTGTGACAGTACTTATGTTAACAATTATACTGCCATGGGATTAATTAATTAGTTTTCAGTACGCAAATTATTGTTTTTGGTTTTAAAGAAGCATGGATATACAGAGTATCGGGGAAGGAAACGTCGAAAGTTTGAAAAAAGCTGTTAAAACAATTTTAATCATACTTTGTCTAATAAACTACATAGATATTTTGAATGGCTGAGCTGCAATAAACACGCAAATTTTGGTTTGAAAATATGATTTCTACGCAAAACTTTGCATTCTAGAATAATGTAAACACCCCAGAAACATGTAACATGTTTATTATTAACAATATAGTTTTTGTACTTTTGAGATAATACTGTTGGAAAAAAAATTTAAAAAACAGTAGCCCTCCAAAGAATAAGGAAGCGGTTAGACCCAATAGCAGCAATCATTACTAGTGAAGAGTGGATCATTACTAGGAAAGAAAGGAGTGTTTAATTTACATTAATTTAATATCTCTTTTTAAAAAGAGATTTCATGAAACAAAAATCTCTAGCGTATTTCTTTTCGACAATGTTAATAGGTATTTTTTCGCAATTTTCGAAAATTCAGATCGTTCGCCCAAAATTGAACGTACGCCACTTTTAAACATCTTGTGCTTCGAGGAATAGATTTACAGAAAAATTGGAGCTCTTTTTGAGGAAATTATGTAAATATGATGGGGTTTGGTGTAAAGTACCTTCAAAATTAAAAGATTCGTTTCAAATTCGAAGATTCGTAATATTAGCCAGATCGTTCAAGGAATATCCATTTTGGTGAAAATCGTGTTTACTTTAGGTTCTAGAATTACTCACACGAAGACGGATTCACAAAGAGGTTTTTTGGAAAATCACTTTTTCGGGTTCAAAAAACAAGCGTTTTGACAGCCTTGTGTATAGAAAATAAAAGAACAATACCAACAATCCACTTTTTTCGAACTAGCTACTTACAAAACGTGTTTTCTGTGAAAATTTCGACACTTCCTCTTACGGCATTACGTAACTCTTTACACGTGGAGGAAAAAAAATTCCAGAGTTACTGGGATTTGAACTCGGATCCCTGTAGTCTGTAGGTCTGGCTCGACCGCACTGAGCTATCTCCGGTATTTCTCAAAACGCTGTCCAAGCACACTTATTACGTTAAGAATAGTTACGTGATATTCATTGCACTTAGATTTTTTATTAGAGAAATGTTCTACATGTGTCAAAGATATCAAATTCACAAAAATAATGCAACCGCATAAAACCCACGCAACTACATAGCTCATTTTACTTAGAAATATTTTCAACCAGAAGCCGTGGTTTTTAGAACCCTCTGTGGAAGTCGTTTCCGGTCTTATCTTTCGGCGACTGTGGCCAAGGTTGAATTACGTCACAGATGAAAGTTGCGATAACGCTAGAGCTCAACACGGGCGCTTGCAGACGTTCTGAAGCCAGAATCGCAATAGGGGCACATTTATACGTGATTCTTAAAGACATTAACACACTAAAATAAGTAGTGGCGCCTCAAAACACATGCTTTATGTGATATTTATAATGGATACGAATGATTATAACTATACAATTAACCGCAAAATTGTTTCTACCCGCAAACATTATTCGCCGTGGATGAGATTCGATCTTACGTGCCTAAGCTTCTCCAACAGTGCGCTTACCTGCTATACCACAGAAACTCTTATAACTTTTGTCTCTCACAAAGATGATTTTAAACTGTCATGTATCACAGATTTGACTAAAAAAGAACGTGCGGCGTTTAGATGCTTGTGTTAACTACAGACGGACAGACGCCAACATGAGATCTACACCATTCTCTTAAACGTTCTTGAGATTATGGAAAAAAAATTAATCAAAACCGATGACGCCGCTTTTGAGAAAATTTTGAAAATATCTCTGGGGCTTTATGTAAAGTACCTCCCAAAATTAAAATATCAGTTTCGAATTAATGGGACCGTGATATCAACAAGATCGATTGGGTATTATCAATTTTGGACAAAATCGGTTGAACAATTTAACCCCTAGAGTTGTTCGCAGACGAAAGACTGATAGACAAACGTTTTGCCGTCATTCAATTTTTCGGTAACAACGATCCACGAAACATGAATTCTGGCTACACAACGCGATAAAGGATTTCCCCCTAAATTTAGCAAATAAATTTATTCACTTTTTCGTTACCAGCATGGGACGGTTTTTAAGCCGAAAATTCGCCGTATTCTGGTGCACGATTACAATACCTTTTCTTCTTACGACAGTAAGTGCGAGAAAGTAAAAAATCAATAAAAACATTTAATCCTTTTTTCCACCCCCATTTACGTCTTCCTAAAGGCCTAATAAAATAGCCTGTCCAACATAAAATGTATTAACCCCTATGTTATTTTTCCTAGTTTACCAATCCCCGTCTCAGTACAGGGGAGTGGAGGCAAAACTAGGAGAAGAAAAATCCCACACCACTAACACCTGGCTGTAGAGTCCCAACTGGGACAGGCAGCTGAAGAGAGCATCAACCTCAGAAGCGTCGGCAATGAGCGCAACAATGGATGCTGTGGGCAGCAACAATTGACGCTGCCAAAATTGGACACATATTTGCTTATCAATTCCTGTTAAAATTGTGTTGAGCTCTAGCGTTATCGCAACTTTCATCTGTGACGTAATTCAACCTTGGCCACAGTCGCCGAAAGATAAGACCGGAAACGACTTCCACAGAGGGTTCTAAAAACCACGGCTTCTGGTTGAAAATATTTCTAAGTAAAATGAGCTATGTAGTTGCGTGGGTTGTAATCGTTTAAATTCTTATTGCGAATTTGATACCTTTTAAACATGTAGAACATTCCTCTAATAAAAAATCTAAGTGCAATAAATATCACGTCACTATTCTTTTCGTAATAAGTGTGCTTGGACAGCGTATTGAGAAATATCTGTGATAGCACAGTGCGGTCGAGCCAGACCTACGGACTACAGGGATCCGAGTTCAAATCCCAGTAACGCTGGAATATTTTTACCTCCACGTGTAAAGAGAGTTACGTAATGCTGTAGGAGGAAGTGTCGAAATTTTCACAGAAAACACGTTTTGTAAGTAGCTAGTTCGAAAAAAGTGGATTGTTGGTATTGTTCTTTTATTTTCTATACACAAGGCTGTCAAAACGCTTGTTTTTTGAACCCGAAAAAGTGATTTTCCAAAAACCTCTTTGTGAATCCGTCTTCGTGTGAGTAATTCTAGAGCCTAAAGTAAACACGATTTTCACCAAAATGGATATTCCTTGAACGATCTGGCTAATATTACGAATCTTCGAATTTGAAACTAATCTTTTAATTTTGAAGGTACTTTACACCAACCCCCATCATATTTACATAATTTCCTCAAAAAGAGCTCCAATTTTTCTGTAAATCTATTCCTCGAAGCACAAGATGTTTAAAAGTGGCGTACGTTCAATTTTGGGCGAACGATCTGAATTTTCGAAAATTGCGAAAAAATACCTATTAACATTGTCGAAAAGAAATACGCTAGAGATTTTTGTTTCATGAAATCTCTTTTTAAAAAGAGATATTAAATTAATGTAAATTAAACACTCCTTTCTTTCCTAGTAATGATCCACTCTTCACTAGTAATGATTGCTGCTATTGGGTCTAACCGCTTCCTTATTCTTTGGAGGGCTACTGTTTTTTAAATTTTTTTCCAACAGTATTATCTCAAAAGTACAAAAAACTATATTGTTAATAATAAACATGTTACATGTTTCTGGGGTGTTTACATGATTCTAGAATGCAAAGTTTTGCGTAGAAATCATATTTTCAAACCAAAATTTGCGTGTTTATTGCAGCTCAGCCATTCAAAATATCTATGTAGTTTATTAGACAAAATATGATTAAAATTGTTTAAACAGCGTTTTTCAAACTTTCGACGTTTCCTTCCCCGATACTCTGTATATCCATGCTTCTTTAAAACCAAAAACAATAATTTGCGTACTGAAAACTAATTAATTAAACCCATGGCAGTATAATTGTTAACATAAGTACTGTCACACATCTTTCGCAGGATAAGGAGTAAAATTTAAAGAAAAATTATAGTTCACATGAATTTTGACAAATTGCGTCTTACTTTCTATGATATTCAAATGGTAACATTATATTACAATATTCAATTGGTTAACAATTTCGGCTAAAGAGTCTTGTTTGATAATTCTCCAATTTCGTATTGTAATAAGATATCTTATGATACTCATGTCGTAAATAACTATTTGACAACTATTATGTTTAGTGTATGTGTCTAGCAGGTTTTGTATTATTCTGAGAAACTGGATCATACGAATCACGTTTACTACGTTATTCACACAGGAGCACATGAATCTCAAAAAAGTATTTAATAATATAATCCTTGCTGATGAATCAACGTTTTATTGATGGTTTTAATTTTGAAAATTTTCATTAGTTTGGATGTTTAAATATAGGTATCACATGTAATTACATGTCTGTTAAACACGATAGCATTATATGAAGCAAGAAACATTGTTTTTCGTTTGATCATTCAACTTCATCAATCACTCAAAATTACTTTAATTTTCTCTGCTTATCAGTTTTTTAATCTCAGATCTTCGATGAAGACATGAATCAAATAACATCGTAGATATTTGAGTGTTTTAAAAATAATAACGTGAAAACATGCTTATATTTATTGAATTGGTTTTATAATAACCTGTAAAAACATGGGTTTTCTGTTGGTTTTGGGGATGTTGAAAACATTCAAATAGTAAAGGCAATGTTAAGCTGGTGACCTTTAACATTGTTTATTTGATATTTTTCTTAGGGATAGTTTATAATGGTTGAACGTTTTCAAAGAGTGCACATTAGATACCTCGAGTGGCCCGTTTCTGTTTAATAAACCTCTACGTTCTCGCTGTACAGATGGTCGTGCAAAATTCAAGGTTTTGATAGATTCGTAGAATGGCGGCCAACAAACCACCTTCGAACTCTGACGATACTGAAATGTAGTCTGTGTTGGGAAGGTCATATCACTTGACCACCAAGTTCGTTCTATGTATTTTCACTGGGAAATGCTAGTGCATTGATATTTACTAAACTGTAAACAAACGCTAAATCTCTTTGAATTATTATAACATCTGTTTTGCTTTCTTTTAGTAATATCAACTCGTTTTACCAAATACGTGAGTTTGTTATATTTTTACACGCTACAATTATTTAATTTTACAAGTATTTATTTTCAAGCATTTAGGAATCCATGAAATTTCATTGAAACGTTCGCCAATCTAAAAACCTTTTAAATGTATATTAAATATATTAATGTTGTTTAGAAATATGTATTAACAATGCGTAGATGTAGCACATAAAGCTCTGATTTGAATATTATACAATGAAATCATCAAATTAACAGTTTTAGAAAGGAATGATAAATTTAATTGAAAATATTAACTTAAAGTTTATATACGTTTATTTAGAAATTTCTATACTTGTGTAAATATTGTGGTGTGTGATTCTACTCATGTGATCTTTCAAAACACAAAATGGAATATTTCTGTATTTGAAAACCTTAACACTACCTTCATCCAATCCAGTGCAGTTTATAGCAAACAGCTAAGCAATATGTTTCCCTATTTTTAATGGTAATGGTTAAACAAGAGGAACAACTAGTTTCTGACTCTCGGTGTTAACAGGGGACTTAAAAAAATTAATAATACAGTTATTCGGTTGCTCAACACCCCTTTGATAGAAAAACAGAAACAATTGTTTGGGCGTAATGCACCTTAAAAATATTTTTTTTATAATCAATTTCTTTTCTATTTGATAAATATATCGATTTGCATATTGTAGGACTTAAAAGAGAATATAAAGACCAAATAAAAGTTACGCTCATACTCGCCGTAAAAATACGAATTTAGCATAATTAAATTGGCCACAGAATTTGTTTACAAGCAAGTGCATTTTAAGCGTATGTGGCAGGCAAAAGCGTTGCATTGGGGAACTGTTTTTTCAGTATGCCCATCCCACGCTATTCTGCTAGCGCGAATGAATTAAGAGCAAACAAATGGGGTCTACCAAGATGTTAATTTCTTATAAACAATTGCATATATCTCGAGAACGAGATATAATAGCACCGAACGGATTCCGGAATTTTGCATCACATTTAAACGCCATTCAGATTAGACAATAAAAAAATTTGCAACAATTGCAAATTTATAAACAATTTCCAAATTTTGCAAATCTAAAGTGGGGAGAGTCTCCCGATGTCCCAGAACCAGAAACAGCGAATTAACAATTTTGCAAAAATTTATAATATAATAAACAAATTCGCTAAATGCGTTAGAACGGCCGGGAAGGCTCCGCAAATTGTGCCTGAAATGAATATCTCAAAATAGCAGTTTGTCAGGAGTTACAAATCGATTACTAAAAGTTAGAATAATTGTTGCTAAAATGAGAAATATTTACTGGTCTATAGACAATCATTCTGGACGGAAAACCCCGCTTAGAAATATTTTTTTCGTCGTGGCGTACGCGCTGGCAAACTATCTCCTTCAGCAGGGAAATATGACGATATTTCTGTCTCGTACGTAAACGAACTAGCTCCTCTCCCCCTGAGACAGCGTTCTTTCTGCCCCTTGGGATGTTGCACCAATCACAGACAACTGTGGTTCTACCTGCTAGCGATTGGTCAACGCGTCCCTCCCCCTGCCCTCCCCCAGGCCGAGGGGTGTCCAAGTTTGTCGGCGCGGTGTGGAAGATAGAATTTTGAACGACATTTTTTCTGAGGGAGAGGGTACATATATTATTAAATTAACTATGATACACTTCTAAAATTTTGGTTGGATTTTACCTGATACACAAAGGAATCTTGTTTTTGGGATTTTATTTATTTAAAGTCAAAAAACAGTGAAAAACAGTGTGTGGCCTATTAGGAAAGAAGTGCAATCTGTCTGTGGCCTATTTCGAAAGAAGGAAAATCAATGTTAGACATACAATTCAAGGTTAAAAAAACAACCATAGTCGAAAAACACAATTTTTCAGGAGAGCGAAAAAAGCCTGAAAATTGTTATGCACTTACTCAAGCTATTGTCAATACCGATGAATGCTTGAATGTAGTCCAAGCTCGAACTGTATTGTGGAAATTATTGGACAGAGAGGGGTGTGTATAGGCAGGGTTTGGCAAAATACTTTAAATTTGGTAATGAAATACTTCGCCAAAATACTTCCCAAATAAGTGTTTAAATTCATACAAAAAATACTTTAGATTTTGAATAGTTAAATATATACGTTCTAAAAATACTTCAAATACTCAAAATACAGTAGATACAATACATTTTATTATTAATTTTTATTGCAACATTTTATTGTAATTGTCAATTACAATAAAGTACTAATTGACAGTCATATATTTCTGAACAATATCTTAGAAGTCTAACTCAAATAAGAGATATTTCCTTTTAAAGCGACCAGTTTTCCAAACACATCATCAGACAATAAACCCCTAGTTGGCGAATGTATTAAACCCGCAAAGGAAAACGGTCGTTCAACTGGCACGGATGAACATACACTAGTATTAAACGTAGAGCTCGGACATGTAGGCACTAAAAAGTTGGAAAATAGGTAGGCAAATAGGCACTTAAAACTTAAAAATAGGCAGGGGAATAGGCATTATAGTAGACAATAGACAGGCATTTAGGAAGAAAAAAACTCAAAAATAGGCAGGAAAATGGGCATTGTGGTTGAATAATATTAAAATGTATACGTAAAACATACTACATAGAGGACGAACACAATTCTCTACAAACAAATCAAATTTCTTTCATTGTCAAAACATTTCGCGGAGTTAGATAACATTTCCTAAGAGTTGACTCGTGTGGAATTTCATATTTTGTATATTTTGTTGGTTAAACTGGTTAAATGTTGGATTGTCAAGTTTTGAAAATGGAATATTTGTGGCATGGCACAAGCCAGTGTTGAAATTCTTTCTTGTCTTCATCTTTTGACTGCACTTGATGATAGAAGGTTTGAATAGTTTTTTTCACTTTTTCGCTTTTTGTTTGTGTTTTGATGTTGTAAGAAATATTTTTTGCAAAGTTTACTATCTTTTCGTGACACTGGCAAAAAAATACATTTCCAGTCCGCCGTGAATCTTCTCGATAAATACACTCTTTTAGCAATGCACTTCTTGTAATTTTCTCTTTTGGCATTGTAGCAAGCATGCTTAACAGAAACAGCAAATTTACTGATCTGGCATTCACCAAATTTCGAAACCAACATAAAATTATCGAAGAAAACTCCACTTATCTTGTGTAATTTTACCTTCTAAAAGCGAAAGATACCAGGAGCCCTATTTTTGAGTTACCCCCCCCCCAGTTGTGTTCTTGGTAAGGAACAGATAGCTCAGTAACCATTGCAAAGATCGGAAAGACGAGAGCAATTTCCTGTTTTCTGGACGGGCTTCGGCGAAGTAGATATTAGGTAATCCGCACGGTGTCAAATTCTCACACGCCTCTAAGCGGTGTCCCTCGTCGACGCGTTACAGGCAAGAACACACGGCATAGAGCTTCTGGATCAGATGACGCACTGGGAGATTTTACGCGGTTGTTACTTGTTTGGCAAAAAATTATCCATCAGTGATTTCTCAAAAAATAATTGTGAAATACATAATATAGTGAACAAAAAATATTAAAAATGCGGTAAATACAATATAGGCACTTACAGGCTCTCTTACGCTCGATTAGGCAATTATCTCTAATATAGGCATTTACAGGCTTTATAAAACCCTCGCAAAAGCCATTTCTGAGGTAAACATTTATAACGGGATAAGTTGCTTAAAATCTCATTCAAAGAAATAGAATAGGGAAAAGGGCATTTTTCGGACTCTAGTTATAAGGAATAAACGCATAGTTTGTTGTCGGATAATTGTCTAGAATTGTGATGATTTAGATTTATAATTTAAAAATGAAGATAATGCAAATTCAACAGCAGGAAGGAGATTATGTATTTGTTTCAATGAGGTACATGCACTAGCAGAATCAAAATAAATGAAACTATCCTCGTTTTCCTCATCTGTATTTGAAGTATTTCCTTATTTGAATACACCTATTTTATGTGTTTAAATACATCTCTAAAGTGCATGTCAAGAAACTGAAATATACAGTTATTCAAATACAAAATATATTTAAAATACGTATTTCAAATACAAGTATTAAGATACTGCCCAACCTTGTGTACAGACTGTGTTATTTTCTTTATTTTTTCAAAAATTTGAGAAATTTATAGATAATTTTTTTAGATGGGGGCAGGAATATTACAATATTTGCAGGAATAATGCAAGAACTTAATGCACTTAATCAATTTGGAATATTATTGCTCAACGTATTATTCTTCACCACTGCAGTTATCACCATTATCAGTGTTTCCTCTTTCACATTAACATCTGCCACTGACGACAAATTTAGATAAAATCTCTGTTAGCAGTTGACTGAGAATATTTAGACAACTTCTAAAGATTCCTTTGTGATTAAAATGTGCTTCTCCTTTAACCTTCTTTGCTCTTACTAGATCCTCTACATCTTACTACATCCTCTTTCCTCTCTCTCTCTTCGGAGTACGTCTCTTTCACCCTGTTCTTTCTTCATCTTATGTAGAATCAATTTTGTAGCTTTTACTGTCTCCCTTGCTTGCTCAGACTCACAACACAAAGGCCGTATATGCTACAAGAACATTTTATGTACTATCACCAAACTTCCATGACAAAAATACTTGTTTCGCAAAATAACATTTACAAACCAAATAACCCGTTGCAGGTTAAGATAAGGTATGCTTGAGAAATACACTGGGAGAAAAATTACATTTAAAAGGCTAAGGTTGTTTTGCCACAAAAGACTTTGGACTGGTTCTTTTATCACAATCACTAAAATTTTGGAAGCTAATAACTACGGACAAGGGCTAATTTGATTCACAACACAGTCAGCAAATGGCGGCTATGAAGCTCTAGCAACAGTTCTAGTATCTCAAAATCGCACTTCTCAGACTAAGTTTGTTTTTGTAAAAACCCTTGAATTGTTTTTAAACGTGGAGGTTTCGAATATGTGTACCTATGTGATAAACTAATATGCTTTAAATTTAATGCATGAATATTGGTTACTTTTGAGGCCAAAATTAATCTTCACGGATGTTACATTCTTGTCGGTTTTTAGAAGGATTAGAATTAGTGCACTGCTGATTTTTTCCATCGCAAAACATTTGTTTGATACGTATCTTTTTGAACTGTGCAATTAAATATTATTATGTCAGTGAAGAAATGTCCATTGTGAATGATGTTCAAACTTCATACACATAATCTTCCCTTTTTCCGTAAAGGAAAACTCCACGCTGTCTGAGTAATTGTCGAAAAAATACTATTGATTCTCACGATGAACATTAATACGTGTTTTTTTCTCTTCTTCTGTAAGTAGTAATTGTCATGCTTCCGCTATTTAGTGTATTGACTTACATTTATAATCCTTGTCAAACGGAGTTTGACTTGATTTAAATACTCCTTGACAAGGAGTATTTAAATCAGAAGCAACGTAATACCATATACATTCGTTCTCATGATTATTTTTCGTTATTTGCCAATAGGAAAATACAATGAAATAGCAGAAAATCTGGGTAGTAACTGTAAAATCTCACAATCTCCGTATTGTATGATAATTCTATATTTTCACGTGACCTCTTTATTGTATACTGATTTCTAGTTTTCTTGGCAATTTTTTTGCGCTTAAGTTAATCGGACAGGCCTGCATCTGAATGCTTCGTAGAGATGGAAGCTAGAATTGCTGGAACGAGAGAACAAACATCTTGATCGAATGTCAAATCGAAGTTCAAGGACAGACTTGAGAATAACATGGCACATCCATGTGATTAAATGGGAACACAAACAATAGTTCATATATCATTCTGGAAGGAAAAAAGAAACATTACCTTTAAAAAATATCATTCATTATGACATTTTTATACGTTCAAGTTAAATTTACATTAAATTTTGGATAATTCAGAGAAAGAAAGTGAGAAATATCGTCCCCCAACTTGAAATTGCTGTGTAGCACACCGCAACAGTGCACACACGAATGTGGGCGTGTGAAACCTGATTATGAAGAATGTTAGACGAAAAATAAGAATCTCGGTGTCTTGTCGACGAAGGTCGTGACCATTCGGTGGAATAAAACGGGATGTAAGCTTTTTATTTGTGCTCCATAGAACCTTGGTTCAAGACTTTCGTATTACGTAAGATTCGTAACGGCCCAGAATCAAACCACGACTAACATACTGACCTTCGATATTATTGAACTTTTCCTTCTCAAATTCTACGAGTATCCATCTGAAAATACAAGCTAATCCATAATTAGATATACACCAGTTAAATTTTTCACGCGTACCGTGTCTGCAACAAAGAGATTGGGGTCAATTCTCAATTGATACCAATGTACAGAAAATGAGAAATGGGAGTTAGTGGTGAAGTGTTCCACGACAAAATGTCTTTACGAGTTTTCATTGTAGTATAGTCTACTTTTTTCTGTTCTGCCATAAAATATGGACATGTGTCTGAAAAATAAGTTATGCTATTCTTTTGTACAATAATAAAAGACTCCTTTTGTAGTATGTTAAACATTTGCAATTACATGTAACAGAGGGTGTTTCAGAAAGAAGAGCACAAATGAAGAAGACAGAGAGGTATAAGAGAAGCGGATTTAGTCGATAAACCCTGGGACCAAGAAGAGGGGGATACTGTTCGACTGTTTAAAAACGCTTGCCGTTCTGCGCGGCCGGTATACCAACGCACACACGGATATAACCGGCGATGACTGTCCCAATTGTTCTGGGTATCGAAAGAGAGCGTCACATTTTAGAAGGGTAGGACACATAGATGCTGGAAAATAAACCATAATTTTGGCCTTACTTTTAGATTTAATCCCAATTATCAGTTAATTGTTTTTATTATGAATAATTAAGACACCAAGGAATCATTATTCATTTCCCAACATCTCTTCGCTCTTTTTTTCCTGCAATATTTGTGTCAGTAAGTTCTGCCATATCTCTCTTTCTAAAAACGGTGGACACTTGTACGATTCGAAAGCGCAATAGTATCCATGTTTAGCGATAGACATGTTTCTGAACATAGAGTGGCGACATGCCCCAACCTTCTGGGCCAAGGTTTTCGAATCCAAAACCGCTTCCCTGGACCCTTCTGCATGTTCTCTAAATGCATTCTTCCTGCGTAATTTTTATACATAAAAATTATTATATATAAGAACAGAGAAAAGACATTGCATTTCACATGAAATAGTAAATATTGAAAAATACATGAATAGCTCCAAATTTTCTAAATAAAATACAAAACACAAAATAGTAAAATATTAAACAAAAGTTCTCAAGATTCTAAAAAAAAGTCGCAGAATACTTTAATTGACAAAAGTAAACAAATGTAAAAATAAATTCAAAAACTGGAGATGCTAAAACAGAACGAACTTACGATTTCACACAAAATTACGCAAGACTACTCAAATTTTCGAAAAATTGCACTCAACCTTATATCAAAACCTGTCTTTAAGAAACAGATTTCATTGCGGGAATAAATCTCTATATTCATAATTGTAGTTGTACGAAGGCGCCGAAAATCTTTGAATTTCTGCAACTTTTTTGAAAAATCAGAGTTTTCACCGAAAATAAAACTTGCACCATTCTCTGAAACGTCCTTCTCACTATCCAACAAAAAATAATGAAAAACAATGGAGCCATTTTTTGAAAATTTTAACAATGTGCCAGGGGCTTTATGTAAAGTACCCTCCAAAATTAAAATATCGGTTTCAAATTCAAGGGGCCGAACATCAGCCAAATAGATTGGGCAATATCAATTTTGGAGCAAATCGGCTGAACAGTGTAGCCGCTAGCGTTCTTCACAGTCGGGCAGACAGTCACAGATAGTCGACAGACGAACGGACAGACAGTCCACTGGCCGTCATTCGATTTTTCGCTATCAAGAACCCACAAAATATAGATTCTGACTCGAGCATGTGTTAGAGGATTTTTTCTGAAAATTTAGGAACTGAATTTATTCACTTTTTTGTTACCAGGGTCGTGTAATAAGAGTTTTTCTGCCGAAAATTCACCGAATTTCCTGCCGAATTTTTTCGCGCAGTATTACATAACTTTCTCTCTACTGCGTAAGCGGTAGCGACAAAATAATAGCTCTTCATATCCTTACGGAATTGTTCCATTTCCATTCAGTTTCAGACAAATATTTTCAATGAGAATGTATTTTCATGACTGTCCTGAATAGAATATGGTTCATTGATTCTTTGTTTAAAACGATAGGAATAACATATCTCTGAACATTGAAACCGAAAGATTTATTCCATTTTCATAAAATACCAAACAGATTGTTGATATGTATTTCAGGACGGTTAGATTGCATTTCCTCATTCATAAAATGTATTATGATGTAGATATCCAAGTACAATTATGTCGCAATAATGTCGTTATATAAAAATTCTAGCTGACCCGGTGAACTCTGTTCCGCCTTAACAGCCGGTCCCATCTTTTTCTCGCGTCGCACTCACTGTGACAAACTGTACTATCCTTGTTGCACTCGTGATAATAAAGCAATTGCAGATTTGTGTTTTTCTCTCAAACAAAGAAGAATTTCAAAAAAACGCTCTGATATTAAATAGATAATTAAAAAATCTATTACGCAGCAGAGCGTTTTTTTGGAATTGATTTTTGTTTAAGAGAGAAATACAAAGCTGTAATCATAGGGACCGGCTGTTAAAGGCAATAAATAAGCAGATTTTGGAATTTATTAAGTTAAATTGTTTATTAGAAAATACAAATAAAAAAATTAAGTAGATTAATCATTCATTATTGTTCTTGTGTTTTGGTGCATAGGTTGCACTCTTCAGTTAAGTACCTTGTGATACACATTTTTTGTTTTATGATCAGGCGCAAAAACAAACAACGCAGATGATCTTCCGACCCGTGAACATGCCACATATAATTGACCATGGGAAAAACATGAATATTCTAGATTCAAACCACAAACTTTCAAGGATTGGCCTTGTGATTTGTTGATGGTCATGGCGAATGCAAGACGGATCGGAAATTGAAGTCTTTTAAATTGAAACGTCATATCGCTATCATTATCACCTTCTGTTATCAGAGCGGCGTTACAACAATGGGTTACAACAGGCAACAATGACCGCTAACATGCGAAATCACGCGAAAACGTGCGAAAACGGGCAAAAACGTGTGTTCTCACACAGGAACGCTGTCGAACGGGATAAACAGTATCCTATGTCCGTCTCCTGGCTCAAAGCTTCCTGCTCACCAATTTTCAGCCAAATCGGTACAGCCGTTCTTGAGTTATAAATAGTGTAACTAACACGACTTTCTTTTATATATATAGATGAAATAGATATGTATCAAAAATTTAAAAGAAATTAAATTTTAGGAAAGATTGCCATTTATGATTTTAACACAGGTGATAATGTCTTCACGATCTTCGTTTATTTCTGAGAGAGACGTGGAACGAACAAGGGTATCTATTCTGCTAAGATTATCTTCGCCCACTCCCCGTAGCTCTGTACCTGATTTTGCGACATACCCTCAGTCCGCCCTTGCGAGCCTCCCTTAATTTCCTTTTCCCGTTTCCAGATGTCAAGTCCTATTATTACGTGCCACTTCGTAGACATTTGAAAACCCCATAATAGGACAGCTGATGATTCAGAATTGGCCAGAGGAGGGGTGTCAATAATTGTGTAGCAGATTAAAAGAACAAAGACTTCCCTTTATTTTATATTATTTCGTCCAGAACTTGTGAAGAATATGTTAGAAACAAGTGAAAAAACAGTACATATCTTAAATAATATCGAAAGATGTAACTAAAGACAAAATATCTCAAATTCTAAGAAGAAAGAAGAAAACAATCCGAGATCAGAAGAATAGAAAGGTCAGAAATACAATTTACAGAAATATTTAAATAGCACTGAGTGCGCCAACAAAGGAAATATTGTTTAACCAATAACAAAAAACAATAATTGCGATTAATTATTATTTATTAAGAAACATGATAGCATAAAATAATATTTTATGTTATTTATATGGTATATATGAAATTTACAATATGAAATTATTTTATGCATCTCACAAGCCGATGTGGTACATATTGAAGATAATGCTGATAATAATAATGATAATAATAATAATAATAATAATAATAATAATAATAATAATAATAATAATAATAATAATAATAATAATAATAATAATAATAATAATAATAATAATAATAATTTTTCCCGTGGCAACCTGTTCGCTGAAACAGAAGGGTTCATGACAGCAATTCAAGACCAGGTTATCAATACAAAAAATTATCGCAAATACATCATTAAAGACCCAGCACTGGAAAATGATTTATGTAGAAGATGTCACCTGTCCAGTGAGACAATTCAGCATATTACATCCGGCTGCAAAATAATTACCCACACAGACTACAAACACAGACATGACCAGGTAGCCAAAATTCTTCACCAAAGGATTGCATTAAACTGGAATCTTCTGGAAATCAAGCAGCCATATTACAAGTACACACCAACAACAATAATGGAAAATTCTGCTTGCAAGTTATACTGGAATAGAACCATAATTACAGACAAAACAATAGCACACCATCGGCCAGACATCACATTAATTGATAAAACTAATAAAATCACCTACTTAATAGATATCGCAATCCCAAATACACACAACCTTCAGTCCTCCCACATGGAAAAGATTTCCAAGTATACTGAACTAGCAATAGAAATAAAACAGCTATGGAAAATGGAGAAAGTTTACACGGTACCCATCATTGTATCCACAACTGGAGTCATCTCAAAAACCTTGTATAATAGCCTACAACAGTTATACCTGACAAAAACATTGAATATGGAATTACAAAAAGCTACAATCCTCAACACATGCAAAATAGTTACGAAGTTTCTGGATAGCAGTGTGACTCACGCCTAGTACATATATCCTACTCCAAAATCAAAATCGGAAAGGGCCTTCACTTGGCAAAAGCCCGTAAGGTCACTTCAATCCTGGGACAACACCCAGAGACAGAATTGTTTAATAATAGTAATAATAATAATAATAGTATTAATAATAATAATAATAACAGTAACACATTTAAAGGAAATGTGTTTTTATAATCTCTCATATATATATATATATATATATATATATATATATATATATATATATATATATATATATATATATTAATATATATATATATATATATATATATGTATTGAAATAAACTGTCTAATTTAAAACAAATTCAGCCTCACTTGAGGCGCCATTTTGAAATAAACTGTCTATATTGATGGTTTATTTCAACGTAATCCGTTCCGAATTTGTATAAATGGGCACCAGGAAAAGATTACGCTAATACTATCATAAAAGTTAACCTCCAACTCTAATTATAAATAAATTAGTTTCCGGCTACCTGGGTCGATGGGTTTCATAGAAATAATCAATATTGTATGCTAATAGATGATTATCCGATGTGCCATCTATACAGAGTGGTCGAGGAATCTGAAAAGAAAATATATCTATTCTATCTTGCTACTTCGTTACTAGAATTGGCTCAATGAGAATCATGTATTCATTTCACAAAACATGGAAATTTATTAAACAATTTTGGTACTTTATGATTTTACACAATATAAAAATAAAACCTTGGTCATGACCTGTTCCAACCGTATAATGTATTCGTCTTCGCGCGCTCTTGGACCATCTTCATTCTTCTCCGACGTCGCTGTCCTCAGGTCCAGATACCATCTTCTCTCTTCTTTTCTTGCAGAAGCACGCTTCAATCACCATTCATCACTGTTTCCGAAGTTAATAAAGACTAGTTAATAAAATTCGTTCGCCAATTTACGAATTCCAAGTTCGTCTCACGCGTATGCTGAATACTCAACGATCAATAACATATAACAACTATCTGTTGTTACCATTCCCGTCCACTTACTGATAACTTCGCCTAAGCCCTCAATGTCCTTCTAACTTGTTCACTTGAAATATTTTAAGTTTTACTGTCACACATAGCATTCAAATCCGAAGTTCTATCAATATCTACTCCCTAGTAGATGCTTACAAGTCCCACAAAACTCCTAACATTAATTGGAGCACGATCCGTTCAACACCACGGCATCAGTCAGAATGAATGCCTATCGTATTCTTTCAGCCCTGCAAAGCTCGGTTCATCTTTTCGATTGTTTATTTACAGACAACACTTGATGTACTTCCGTACATAGCCAATCCCTAAATTCTATACAAAATGAACTAGCCGTCTCCGCGATTGTCACTGCATGAAGATTGTTGACCTTGACGACGGCTCGCTTACCGTTGCTATGCTAGCATATTCACATATATTTATCCCCTATAATTTACGCAATTTATAATGAATATTGTACCATATTATGTCACATATTGGTATGTCATATATATATATATATATATATATATATATATATATATATTATGTAGAATGTGCAATTCATAATGCAGGTCCATTTTACACTTATTTTTGGATATTTTACATGCTATGATACTGTAAATATGAACGAGTGATTATAAAATATATAGTAATATTTTACACAGTATATTTTACCCATATTTCATGCGTGATTTCATCATGTCATAATAATTGATTTCTACAACGTCTACATTGACAAGAATTAATTCTTGTATGCCTTTACACTATTCCTCGCGCGACACACTCAGTGCACCGAAAAGGTATTAGATAAAATTTAGCTAGCTTACTCCTACGACTTGCAACGGAACTGTTGAAAGACGAATTCAGACTCTTTAGACAACTCAGAAGAAACGTTAGCGGAAGAGACAATGCAATATAATGCAAATATTGTCGTTAGGAACCAAAAAGAATGAGACTGGCTCACTCCGTGCGCCAGCGCGGGTAATTAAAGGTTAATAGCAGGAAAATAAAAGTGAATGAGAACTTGGAAGACATATGTAGGAAAAAAATTGACATCTCTGACTGGAGGATCCTAAATTTCGAGACCCGACAATGGGAGGATTTCCCACTAACTAGATTCGTTTGTCAAATTGGGCCGCTGTCTGCCGGAGAAATTTGGAGGCAGGCTGCTCTGATTGTTTTTTTTTTTCGTGGCATCTCCGTTCAACATCAGGCGAATGCCGGTGTAGTACCCTTACAAACGGGTCACAGACCGCGGTTGATTTTCCCTCCTCTTTCTCGTCCTCTCCTCTCCCCTTACACACACATTCACATCCACTGCACTACCACACATGTCAGTAGATCAGTCACACATGTCGGTAGACCTGTGGGGAGCGTAGAGTTTGTCTCGGCGTGTAGGTCTGCGCCAGATCTCACCAACCAGCGGGAGAAGATCGCCTCCACTTCCCGTGATAAAAACATACACTCCACTACCAGACTAATGACCATAGCAATTGACGCGCCCGGTATCACCAAACAAATCAATGTAGGCCAAATGAGGACACGAGAAAATGTAAGGAATAACGTAAAGACTATGAGAAATAAGACATAGAGTAAGAGAATATTAAAGAACCACGTGAGAAAACTCTATAACAAATGAGAACAGCTCATCAAAACGCATATTGTCCATTGATGGGAAAAAATGAGTTTGATATGAAATCGTGTAGATTTTAATACGTTCTTCACGTGCTGACTTTCAGATTTCTTCGAAACGCATTTTAACACATTAAATTAAATGCATTTTGAAAACTCTGAAAGCAGAAGCTTGTAGTGCGTATTAAAAACTACACGATTTCATGTTTAAACTGATTTTTCTCCGCCAGTGGGCAATATGCGTTTTGAGTAGCTGTTCCTCATTTGTGCAAGAGTTTTGTCCCGTAGTTCTTCAATAATCCCTTACTCTATTTCTTATTTCTCATAATATAAATAATGTTTTAATTATGTGGTTTTATAAAAAAATAATTTAAATTATGTTTGTTTAAGTAATATTATTTTTTTTAAATGTATGGAAAGCAGTACGCAGTATGTTTGTAAAGAAATTACTTTTTAATAATCTGTTTTGCTCACAATGTGTATTTGATGCATAACTTATATAATATTATATACATAATATTATATTTTGAAATTTGAGGACCATGTATCAGATGTGTGTAATGAATGGAAAATTCTCTTTCTTTTTGTGAGTTAATTGTTGTGTTACGACTCATGATTTTAGGCATGAAATTGTTTAATTTCTAAGTAAATAACGTTGAAATGCAAAAATAATTGAAATATGATTTATTAATGCTTGGTATTCACAGTAACGCTGAACATTATCCCCTGCGCTTTATAATATTGCGTTTTTATAATACTGAACTAAAGTTCGCCAATTTATTAATGTATGTTACAAGCTCAGCGTAATAAAGTTTTTTTCTTAATTATTTTTAATTTCTTCTCAAAATGCAAAATTACTAAATCATTTATAACATAAATTTAAAGATCCGCGAAATGAAATATATAAATATTTTTTTTTGTTAAATTTTTCCCTACATGGTGGGTTGCCTTCTCTTTCCCACCGCCCTCCCCGAATTTTCTTTCTTAATAATTTTTATTATCCTGGTTCGACAATATTATGTCTTTCAAGGGTTATGTTACATGGTATACACAATCATTTTTTAACTATATTTCATCATACATGTACAATGTTTGAAAATAATAATATTAGAAACTAACAAATAAGAATACCCAGGAAGGGTCCTTCAGAAAAATAATACAATATTTGAATTAAATAAATAAATAAAATTAAATAAATAAAATTAAATAAATAAAATTAAATAAATAAAATAAAATTAAATAAATAAAATTAAATATTGAATTGAATTTAGGAATGTTTGTACCTGAATCCCGCGTCTGGTTGCACCTCAAATGCTGCGCAAGAAAGACGGAGGAGCAGGGGAGGAGGAATATGCGTCCGGAACGTGGGAAACGAGCGCAGCGTGCGCGGCGCCGCGGGGCGAGCGGCCGGCCGGCCGGCCGGGGCGGCTGGCTGCTCCAGCAGACGGCGAGGGACGGCGGCGGGGGCGGGGCCGGGAGGCCGGCAGGTGCTGGTCGTGGGCGAGGGATGCAGGGCGCGAGGCGCGGAGTGCGGGGTGCTTGGCGCCTGGGGTGCAGCGCGGAGACCGCGCGAGCACTATCGACCTGTCACGATTTTTTTTACCTCCGTGTGGAGACGTCGGTGCATGGGATCCGGCGAGGCCTGAGTCGACTGGACGCCCACCGGGGAATTCGAAAAGGGGGAAATGGAAGCAAGCGGACGCTACCTGGAGAAATCGGATGGCGGATTCCGGAATCGCTGTTTCCGTGGGCGGCAGAATTTTGCGGTAAGGAAGGTCTGAGAATAAAAAGAGGACTAAAAGTATGTTCGTTTTTAATAAGAATCATGGAAATGTAGATTTTTTAATAAATGTAAGCCTCTCAAATCACTAATGGGCTACGACACGTGGCCGAAGCATGGAGATGATATGGTAAACTCATAATTTCTTCCAGTAAGGCACGCCAACAAGACGGTAGAATAATTTCAGCAAGTAGTAATAATACAGCGTTTTTTTGTGGTGTGAGGTGATGGAGACGACATTAAAGTAGATAGCCATAGACATGAATTTTGAAAAGTCTGGGACTAGTTGTGCTACGCGTATGTCAGCACATACTGCTCGTATAATTTGTAACGGTAACTTTCTATTGTAATATGACAACTTGTATCCTAATTTTTTAGCCATCTCATGAAAACAGTAACAAAAGATTGTGGATATTTGAATTTGCTAGTTTCAACGATTGGCAATTTTCCAAATTACACAGGTTTTAATGGGAATGGATACAAGCATGTGTTATTTTTATAAACGCATTTTACTCGACTCGAGGAAAAAGAACTAAAGAAAAAATTGCCAGTCCTGAGAATTGCCCCTGCTATGGTGCATCACGATCTAGACCACTCACACAATACAGACTTCCCCTATGAATAACACTCTTGTAATCACCTACCAAGGTCAAATTCAGAAAGTGTTTCACTCTGGTGACTTCAGAAATATTTTTGAAGGAATATTTTTTATTGAAGGGTTTCTTCCATGAACCAAATGAGTCAAAATTCGAGATTTTTCAGGATTCACAAAAAAGCGTTAAGTTCTTAATAAGCTCTTTGTGTGGTGTTTGCTATTCATAAAGGTATTGTGGTGCACAAGAAGAAGAGAGAAAAATATTGATCTTTACAAGCGCACACTAATGAGTGGCTCATATATTCACGAATCAGTGCAAAATGATTCCTATAAGCAACCTGCTCTACATCAACTTCTGAGCACAAGTGAGGGAAACGAGGTTTGACGTTCATAGCGAAGTTCGGCAAAGTGAATAAAAATCTCTGAAACCCTTTCGAATAGAAACCAATCTCATGTCAGCTACTTGGACAGTACCTGTGAATGTACACACATTTGTCACACCTTCATAACACTCGATGTCTAAATCGAATTCAAAGAGCACTCAAATGTCTAATTGCTACGCCGCCGTCATTGGTCTGACATTATTTAAAATACCTTTGAATAATGTTGAGATGTGAGCTTCAAAAGAAATCTCCCGTCTCCTTACATTCATTTTCATTGGTCAGTAAACGTTTTCTAGGAAATTCTCGAGAAATATATCACTAGTGATGATAATGCATCTTGTGATGCTTTAATGATAAAAGATAATGATGATGATGATGAAATTAAAAAATGGTATAAGAAAGAGAAAATATGTAACTTTTGGAGTGAGCATGACGATAAAGTGTTCTTGGCAGAGACCACTTGGGTGCATCCGCGCTGGCGCCCGTTCCGCTGCACTAGCCAGCTGCGTGGAGTCCGCTGCGCCACTCGGCGGCATATTGTACTGCCCTCAACGACCCTCCGCCTGCCACCTTCCTCTCTCCGCCCACCACCCCTTCCGCGCATCCCCCACCCCACTGCACTGTCGATTTCATCCGACTCCGATCCGACCTTCTGCCCAACCCGTCTCACACCGCCTTCCTCTGTCACTTGTAGCGTCACGTTGGCGGCCGTGGGTGGAGGAGGAGCGGAAGTATCGCATACCTGCGGGCATGAATAGCTTGGCGCCCCGGCGTTAGGTTACATTTTGACAAAAGAGACGCCAGCTTGACCGGGAAGGTCACGTGGTAGAAGCGAGCCTCCCTCCTACACCTAGGACGGTCACGTGACGGCTGCACTCTGGTATAAAATCGAGCCGACGAGCTCACACGAGGGTTTTGTATTCTGGAAACCTCGCGCGATGCGAAAACTTTACGCCCAGGCTGGAGCGTGTCGTGCCTATTGCACGGGTGACGAGGTCACGGTAGTGGCGCGGGAGTAGCGTCAGAGGAGGCGGGGCCTCCTTAGCTATGTGGGGTATCCACAGGGAAATACAAGTGTGTAGTTTCGGAGCAGAAGTTGGTTATTGTACATACGTGTAAATAAACTTGTACGTACTTGTAAATGTCTGTGTGTTTTTCTCCATGACACCACACACTCTCCGTCACCCTCTGCTACACTTCGCCATCTTTCGGCCTCCCTTTACCATCCTCCTCCGCTCCCCGGCACCTTCCACCATCAACCACCACCCTCCACCAACCTTCGCCACCTCCGCCGCTTCCCGCCACCCACCTCCGTCCTCGCACCGCCCCGCACCGCCCCGCACCGGCCCGCACCGCCCCGCACCGCCCCGCACCGCCCCGCACCGCCCCGCACCGCCCCGCACCGCCCCGCACCGCCCCGCACCGCCCCGCACCGCCCCGCACCGCCCCGCACCGCCCCGCACCGCCCCGCACCGCGCACCGCCCCGCACCGCGCACCGCTCCGATTTTGTCCAACGTTCTCCACCACATACTGCTTGTAGAGGAATGATATTAGCCTTCGAATTCCGACCGCCCTCCTCCACCTTCTCCCTCTTCCGCCTCCATTCTTCTCTCTCCACACCATACTCCTCCTTCCGCCTACTAGCTTCATCACCTCCCTCCAACTTGCGCAACTCACCGAGGAGATGTTGCAATGATATATTCGGTGCACTGGTTTTGATGATATCAATACCAACATAAAATATCGTTACCTCGATATTAATGAAACTAAATTATTGATATATCCGATATCAAAACCCATAGATTCTGGATTTAGAATAGGCTAGTATGCCCCTGAATTATTAAACACTCAAAGATTATTGAAAATTTTTAGTGAAGTACTAACATAATTATTCTTTTATACATTTTTCACTTTTAATATTTGTTTTTTAATGTATTTTATAACATATATTGTTTTATTACAATAACAATCAATATATTTCCTTGTAGAAATTAATTTTTCCATACCTACGTGACTACATACGTTTTGAGGTCCATAACATACATCGATTTGTAAGTATGGATACTCCTGACACATGTATCGAATGCAAAACCATCGATACTTCAAGTATCCGAAGCATGGAAACATCCCTCGTGCTCCGTCGCCTGGAGCCATCCCAGGCGCGCGCGACAGCTGCCGCGGCGGCCGAGGGCCTCTCGGTTTAAAACGGGCCCGGGTTCGAAGCAGTAACCCGGGCGGCGCGCCGTTAGCGAGCCGGGTCCACGGGGCGGCCGTTTACCCCGCCGTCCCTCCCCCCGCCCACCAGGCCCTCGGCGTGATTCCCCGCCCTGCCCCGCCTTCCCTCGACCTCCCCCGCCGTTTTATTGAGCTGCCGCCGCCGCCGCCGCGAGACGAGGCAAGGAGGCGGGCGAGGAGGCGTCTTCGCGGCGGGAGAGGAAAATCCTGAGGAAACCACAGTGCTATCATTAAGTTCTGCAGACTCATTAGAATAAATTGATCGAAACGGTGATAAAGCAGATAGTACAACTCGAAAATAATCATTTACATAGGGCCCGCGCGGTATGCGTTACTTGGAGGAGGTGGGGGGGGGGGAGAGTCGGCGGAGGGTTCCCTGGAGCGAGCAGCAGCCGCTGGAGTGGACGCGTGGCCCCCCTTGGGGACCCCGCCCCCTCTCTTCCCGCTCGGTTCCTTACGGGGAGCGCGGGCCGGGCCGGGTAGAGGCGCCGACGGCGCTACACTCGAGTGGCCGAGCGGCGCGCAGGGCAGGCACGCGTGGTGGAGCGGATCCCGCCCCGTGTGGTCCACCCACCTGGGCAGCGCGGCGCCCGGGCGGCAGCGGCGGCGGAGGGAGGCCGCCCGCCCGCCCGCCCGACCGGCTGGCCGTCGGTCCAGGCGTCTGCAGCCCCCACCCCGGATTTTTGGGTATAAAACCAGTTTAACCAAATGAAAAGATGGGAATCTAACAAACATTATTACTAAATTACCAGTAATTAAAATTAGTTATAAATTTATTCGCTTGATTTGAATATGCAAACGCATGTAATAACTCAATAAAATTATCTACCTCCTCGACTTGATGTACACGAGCGCCTGCCCTGAAATTCCAACGCCCGTTTTGTGAAGACGGGCGGCACTCTTGACATCGACACCTCGACCCGCAATCTGGAAGCGCCCGGCCCAACTCGGCCCGGCCCGGCCCGGCCCGGCCCGGCCCGGCCCAGCCCGGTCAGGTCCGACCGCCAGGACCGTGGGGGCTCACCTGCAGGTCGACGAAATTAATGTTGATTGCAACAAAAACGTGCGAGGTAGTGAGGTAACAGGAAATTTGGGCATCGTCAAATTATTCACCAAGTCGTGAAGTTCAGGCGAATTTTTTTTACCAGTTTTACCGGATTTTGCATTCATGTCGTGTGCAACCATCAGGTTTTCAAAATTTTCTGGCGTCGAAATTTTTTATTGGATGATAGTGTTTTTGTGAAAGTGATGAATCCGTTAATTATGAGTTTGGATGACAGATATTGCACATTGGTGAAAATTATGTATTTAATTTTTTTAGCACGATTCGCATCGAGGTCAACCTAATACTTCCTTATACCTTCAAACATATGTGAACTAAATTTGTCTTCATAACTTACGGTATGAAAGAATGGGAAACACAATGAAGTTCTTAAGTCCTCGATCTTTGCTGACTTCTTAAAACATTTTGTCATTAACCACGGAAGAGCTTCAAGCTATAAATATTTTTTAGGAACAAACTTCCGCCATCGCAGTGGCGGATCCAGACAGTATTCCATTGGGGTCATTTTCAGTTTAATCGTCCTATAAATATTTTTGAATTACTAACATTTTAATTGATAGCATGAAATAAATAATACTAGTAATTATTTTGAATAAATGGAGTAAAAATAAAAAATTAAAATAATTAATAATAATAATAATAATAATAATAATAATAATAATAATAATAATAATTCCTAGAGGGTGGCCATGGCCTCTATTCCCCCCGCCCCGTTTTCACCACTGCATAAATGGTTATTCGAAGGTCCATAATTTTTGTGCGTGTGGATTGTCGTTTCTTTAATGAGCTGGTCAGAATTGCTTGAAGGGAAGGGAAGTACGAAATGAATGCAAACGTTTCACTTAATACTACATTAATCTCCTTTACCAGCCTTTATATCTTGTATAACAAATTATTTATTGTTCCGATTTATAAGATTACGTTCAAAACAACGAAACATTCAAATATTATTAGGTATTCACAATTGCAAATTCCTTCTCATAAGTAATGCAGTTGTTAGTTAAACCATTCTCGAAATTCTCGAATATGTCACAACAAAGCTAAGAATGCTGAAAAATAAATATGATACATTTTCAGTAAGAAATTTAAAGATGTCTCCGATTCAAATATTTGCAAACTTTGGAACACCGTCTCACAAATTATAGTCAGGATTTCATCGTTCCCTAGAACGAAAGTTTCCAAATATTAGATTAACTTGTTGCATATTCATCAGATTCCAGTGTCGGCTTCTAATACTATTGAAACTTACAAATTTCTATGTCGGATTCAATTTCAACGAAGTTCTTCTAAGAGGGTCGGATATAAAATGGCTCGATAATTGAGGAAACTCCTGGCTGGAGCAATATAACCGGACATTTACAGAAAACAAGTATTTTAATTAAATCTCACCTAAAAGATTCCTTTGTGAGAAAGAAACCAAGTGTTATCTAATACATAATGCCTATCACCAATTTCGGATCATTTTCAACCACGCTTTCAACGCTTCATATTTGCGCTCTAATTTTCTTTCACCAATCCACTTCCAGGCGTATAGTTTGGAATCCACTGGGCGGTGTGACGACGAAGAAAATGTAAGAGCCCCATTTGGACCCTAATCACCTCCCGACAAGTATCAAGATCTCTATCCGAGCCCCGCCGGTAGCCAGAATTGGTCGCTTGACAGGGATGCGCGGCTCCAAACGGCCGGGAGGTGGGATCACCTCAACGACGCCCAGCGGACGCACAATGGGTCGAAACCACACCAGAAATGGAAATGCGCTTAGCAAGCAGGTCCTTCCAAACTGTGAAAAAGACTTTCAATCAACGTTTTTGAATATACAGTTAACCCTCTCTAACACGAATTCTAAGGGACTCAAAATCATCGTGTTAGAAAAATCCGTGATATCCGAGTATTACAAATGTCCGTATTACCATAATCCCTTGCCGAGAACGAAATTTTGTTCGTTTTACGACGAAGTTCGTGTTAAGTGAGTTCGTGCTAACGAGGGTTTACTGTATAACTCAACCCTGCAAACGTTGCGCGCCAACTCTCAGCTCACACGAAATTATATTTCTTTCTTCTTTTAATAGACCTCTCTTTGACCTTGGATATCACGTAATTTCCCTACCTTCGTACAAACAGTAGTTTTAAACAATTCTTTCGTTTCATTTTGATCAGAGCAGTGATATCACACTTATCAGCGATTGCGGACCCGTAGTACAGCGAGTACGGTATGACTACTGGCGATACATCTTTTCCTCGGAATTTTGTGTATAAAGAAAATATTGGTCATACGAGTAAATTAAATGACACGTGTAACTTAATGTGTGATATAGTACCTTTTCTTCTTTATTTTTTAATAGCCTACGATTTGTTAAAAGTGTTCATTAAACTGTTCATGGAAATGTTATACAAACTTTGAAATATTTCCCCAGATGACACCAGATTCGTGACCCAATAGATCTTCCATTTTTATTAATTTTTCATTAAAATATTTTTAATTCTCCGAAGCTTTTTCTAAGTAGGTTTCATTCATATCTACGCTTATGTCATTTATCTAGTTTGCCTTTATCCACTTTCGGCTACATGCGGATACACAGCTCATCGCGACTACTGAAGTTTCAATACATGGCGCCAGTACTGTACGGTTAAATGAAATAATTCAGTGTCAACAAATTGTGCATTCTTTGGTTTGGAATGTGACATCGTATTATATACGAAAAGATGTAGTACGGTCATGATTTTTTACTAGTACTTAAGTAAACTCCTTCACTCACTTTGTTGTCACTTATTTGTTAATTTAAAAATTTAAATTATTAAACAAAACTATTATAGTTTCAAATACGTATAAAACGCATTAAAGCATATTCTCAATCACTGTAATTAAGTTAACGTTCAGTAACTGCATTAACGAATCCAGGCGGAGAGGGGGCCTCGGGGTTCATCACGCCCCCTCCCTCACAGCCCACAATTTTTTGTCAATTCCTTCGATTTATTGTAAGTAATTACCACATTGTGATCTCATTTCATCCAAAATGGTATGCCCATTGTTAATATACTCGTATATTATTTATTTCAAGCCAACAATTAAAATAAATTTGTTTCAAAAATATTTGTGGTGGGTCCGAAAAGAAATTGCTGCCTCGGAAAAACTTTCTGCATCTGCTCCTGATTATTTCTACATGTGAAGTGTAAATTGATAAAACCCAGCGAGCAAGCTGTAATAATTTATTTGGATGGCTCCGGATCGAGTGTAGGTAAACTTGATTGCTAAAGTTTCGCTCAAAATAAATCCGAAAAATATCAAAATAGAATTACATCTTCTAATTTATTTTGTTTAACATTTTTGGATTTTTATTTCTTTTAATTATTTATTTTATTGATGAGAAGCATACAAATGTCAATTGTAATATTTTCTATTTACATACATAATTGTACTATCCTCAACAAACGTTTTTATATGATTTGCAAGATTCCATTTTCGTAAGAATATAGTTATAAAATACAATTTTTGTAGCAGATTTAACATACTTCTGTCACTGAGCAGTAAATGTAACAGTTGCATTTCAGGTAAGAAGCATTGTTATGGTTGAAAATTGCACTATTTCTCCCAGACAATACTCTCATCTTGAAATGCATCGAATATTTCTGTAAAGTCGTACACTTCCATACCCCGACTCATGCTCCAGCCAAGACCAACAATATCAGTATATCGCTGTTCCATTTCCAGACATCTGTGAATTATGAAATATTCTATTAATTTATTTATGATTTCTTATATAAGAACTTTTACTTACACTATGGATGGTGAACGATTTAATAAGAGCATGTTAAAGACGATTGGATGAAGGGCAATTTAATCAGATCATGTTAAAGATGATTGAATGAAGGACAATGGAACAAATGTGCTGTGAGAGGCTGAAGAAAGGGAAGAACGCTAGCTTGCCTACCACAAATTTTCTCAGCGAGTTACTTTGATTTCAATACCGTTACCTAACAATAGAAAACTGTCAATGTTACTTCTCGGCAACGTCATCGGAAACAACGCTTGCCTGCCCACCACAAATTTTCAAAACGAGTTACCTGGATTTTAATACCGGGAGCTAGCAATAGAAAACTGTCAATGTTACTTCTCGGCAACGTCTTCGGAAACAACGCTTGCCTGCCCACCACAAATTTTCACGACTTACCTGGATTTTAATACCCGTAGCTAGCAATAGAAAACTGTCAATGTTACTTCTCGGTAACGTCGTCGGCATTGAGAGGTGATACGTTTTGCCAATCTTCTATCACAAGCCACTGTCTCATTTCGGCCCAGTGTGCCACGCGGATGGGCGGCTGCGGCGGCGGCGGCGGGGATCCGCGGCTGCAAGGAAGATACACGAAAGGGAGGGGGGCTCACGAAAGGGGTCGCGAGAGGGGGCAGGGAGCAGCCCCCAGCGACCCCCCGGGCGTCGCGAGGAGGGGGCGCTGGGCGCGGCGACTCGCTCACAGATATGGAGGAGATAAGCGCCGGGGCAGGCTGGGCGCGGTCGCCGCCAGCGGACTTGTTAGGGCGCTGGAAGAAAACTGAAAAGAACATTTACGGGTGACAAAATGATTAATAACAGGCCGGCAAGATACGGGCAGACGGGCCTCGTTCACTGGCCGAGATGGGCCAGCCGAGCGGTCCCACCGCCGACGCCCGCCCCTCCGCACGACTCCACCGCCCCATGTTACGATTCCTCCCGAAGCTCCGACTGCCATCGCGCCGAACGAAGATTAGTGGGAATTAAAATGTCTGGTGATGGGAGATGCTGCGCAGAGGCTTAGAAACACGACTTCTTATTGTTTTTTACTTTCTCGAATAGTAATATATATTATATCTAGAAAGTTAAGAAAACATTTTAAAAGATACAGTACATTTTATAGAATTATAAGGCAAAAGTGGCATTTTTATAATAAATTTTGAATTTTCAATAATTAAATATTATTTTCTTTTCTCGAACCTCACGCATGTTAATATTTATCGTACAGATGTATTCCATAATTTAATTTGTTATATTTGTGGGCACAAATTCTTTAAATGATCTCTTATGAAGTTTTTCGAAATTCACAAGCTTCCTAGTATAAATGTTTCCTTTGTTTTTTGTACACAACAAGAGAACTCGGTTCTCTTGTCGCTAGCTAGCGTCCGACGCTAGCGTCGGATAGCGTAGTTGGTACTGGTCTGGACTGTTAATGCTAATGTGAAGTTTCAGAACAAAGTTTCTTCTTGAAACCTTTTGCAAGGACAATACACTAATTTCAGAGACAGAAGTGCCATTTTGGTTAAAGCTTATGAAATTTCCAAAAGAATAATGTAATATTTCTCAACTTTCCCGCGCTTCGTTTGGTGTATGTAATTTTTTAAGATATGTCTGAAGTGTTTGTAGGAGACACGCTGCAATATTATATTACCCGTATTATGTAATCGTTAGAAGTGAGAAGTGCGTCCGTCCCATTTTTAATTTTAGAAAACCTTTCTCACGGGAACCTTTGCCCGTCATCTGCCGCGTTTCAAAGATAGCTGCGCGATTTAACGAGGAGCAACTTTTGAAAATTAGTATGTCGTATTGCATGAGTCCAGTGTGTTAGGTGGCAAAGTGGTCCATTGCGTTTGATCCATGCTACGACACGAAGTCCTGGGCTGGAGGGGCCTGGTCGCAATTGGGGAAGGCTGCCTAGTTCTACGTGTCCAAATTACTGACGCACTAGAGCTATCTCGTCATAGTTATATAAGAGGCTCATGACATTCAGTGTCCCAAGCCTGGTCCTGATCGCCAAAATCTCATGAAGGGGAAAAGATGTCCTGCGAACGTGTTCTCAGCTGGCTCCTTAAACTTTACCTTGAAGTTCACCGCTAGTTATGAGCAACATATCCCATGCAAACTATTTTCCCCACAACTTTTTCACTAAAATAGGGGAAGAGCTCGTTGCCTTCCCATGGTTAGCGCCTATCTTTTCGGCCGCTGGGCCCTAGGTTACATGTCAGGACCATCCATGTGGATTTTTTTGTGGAGAAAGTGACCTTTAAGTAGGTTTTCTCGGAGTTGTCCAGTGTCCTCTCCCTCTCATTCCACTATAGTTATTACCTTAGAATTTGAAGGGCCCCTACATTTAAATTTACTTATTAAATAATTAATTAATGATAATTTAAAAATGACGGCCAAACTTACCGTATATACGTGAGTCATCCGTAGTGCCCACTCCAACCTAACCCACTCCTTGACCGCCAAGATCATCGTGGATTAACCCTGAACTAGCGTGGTGAGTTTTTGTTATATATCCAGCGTCGTGGTGCCATTTTGACCCCACGCCTGTTTTTCATTTCATTATGAAAATTTGTAATAAATTTTAAACTATTTCTGTTTAATTACATATTTATAGGATTTTCAAAATGATTTAGATAAAATAATTTATATTTAATATATTTTTACTCAACTAAATAATAATTAACTTTGTGAATGATTACTGATAAATAATCAAATGTCAACCCTTATTTTTACCAATACAAATTGTTTGGCTGATATTCTTGACACATCGACCAGCAACATGTATCACATTTTTTTTTGTTTTTTTCGATCATTTTTTCTGACATTGCACACCGTTTCATTTGCCTGGCTACTTGTGGATTATATTCAGGACTGAGAATAGATTTCTTCAATATTATTGAAGTGGTTCAACGAAATTCTCTAGTCCTCTAGTCATACCAGTATCTTCAAGAATTCTTGCTCTGACAGTCATACCCATTTTGTGTGTCTTCAGTGTCACTATAATCACTCTCCAGTTCTTCTAACCATCTAGAGATAGTAATATCATTACCCGTGTCAATATAAGAAACAATTTTTTATGAAAACATTTCAAACACAGTTGCGTAATTGGCGTGGTGGTGCCGCTGTGACCCAACAAATGTTTTCACTAATGCCACTGCAAAACAACTGCACGAAATTCAACAGTACTTTTCAAATCAAAAGATAATCACATTATTTGAAGGTAAGCCGCATACCAATGTTCTCATTTAAAACCTAAGCATGATATTCAACTTCGAAATTCGAATGGGGTCAAAACGGCACCACGACTCAGTTGAGAGTTAACGATAATGGACGGTCTAGTGCCGGCAAACCCGCCTTGTCCTAGACATCCACGATTTCCACAGGGTCCAAGACGTGCGACGTGCCAGCTGCAGACTAGTCGACCTAGTCCTAGACCTCCAAGGCCACCGCATTCCGCGACGCAGCGTGGGAGGCCAAGGTCCGTGGCGCCGGAGGGCGTCGCCGGGCGCCGAAGCACGCTCCGGGCACAAAGGCGCGTCTCAGCTCGGCCCGCCACATCCCGCCGCCACCTGGCGATTGGGGTGGCCGCAGGCACGGCCGCGCCCCGCCCCGCCCTGCCCTGCCCGCCCCACCCCGCGCTGAGCTTGCACGCGTCGCTCCCCGCCGTCGAAGAGGCCCCTCAAGGGCCATTGGGAGGCCCCGGGTTCGGAGGTCACTTTTGTTGTCCACTGCTACGTGTCACCTGCGTCAGCAGCGGGCTCTATTTTCAACGTGTCGGCGACGTGCTCGCCGGGCGACGTTACATCGAGGGTGAAGCCACGCCCATCGCGATACTGCGCGCTCCACCTGCCTTTATTTCGACCACCCAGTCGCTGCGCGGCCCGTTTAGGAGGTGCTGTGGTACTTACGACGTGTGTCAGCGGTGGTGATTGGACGCTGCGTCATCAACTGTAAGTGATTGCCGCGCAGCTCTACGCAATTAGGCATGAACTAATTAGTGTACTGTAGTGTAACAATGGAGATAAGAAATGATTAGGTACACTTAAGTAGGAATGTGCTGTTGGAGCGTGATTGACGTAGTGACGATCGTTTGCGCTCCTAACGAGAAGGCACGTAGACATTCAACAATTCGTGCAGCGGAGGCCGTATCGGTTTCGTGGGAACCTGCTCTTGTGAAGGAAGTATTGACAGTGGCCAATTTGTCCTCGAAGAGCATTATTGAATAGCAATGAAAAAACATATATTCAGTCAAGGGCCGAGAAAAAAAAACTGGCCTTTTGGTTGCTTTCTTCACTTTTCAACAACCCCGAAATTTTATATTCACAATTAATTTAACCATTTTATTTCCCCGATACGGATATGTTCAGTCGTGAATAAAGGTGCTCTGATAAATATATTGGAAGAAAATCCATTTCCACGTATTGTATATTTATATAGAATACAAGAGAGAGAGAGACAGAAACTTGAAGATTGGGTCGATATCGATTCCACCTGACTGTGGCAAGTACTCAAATGAGGAATTTGTGTACTAGGGATGCAAAACATTATTACAAAGTAGTGATAATACTAAACACTAATCAGAGTAAATGGAACTAAAGCTTTTCTGGTTTAATTGTTGAAAATAAATTAATTACGACCAAAAGATTTTTTTATTTTCTAAGTTGGCGTAGAGAATAAGGCGGAGAGAGAAGAAGAGAAAGAGTTGTTTTCCTCAATTAAAAAATTTAAGATTTTTTAAGATGTTAAAACACAGGAGGTGACCGATAAATATTGAACTTCCAAGACTACAAATGATATCGTACTAGAAATATCATTCTAATTCACCTTCTCTGCGATTTTTGAGTGGTCAGGTTTGAAAATTTACAACACACCTGCCTCTGCGATCAAAGTACAGTCCACTTCAGTTTAAATGAATCTCTAGAGAGTATCTTTTTTAGTTCACTGAATCAGAGATTTACTATATCCGTTAATTCCTAAGTAAAATACAGTATTTCAACGCATTGATTTTATATTTCAGATGTACAGTACAATCTTCAATCGTCGCAAATTCATAACTTTAATACCTCCGTGCTTTGCACACTTTATTTTACACATTCCAGTCTCGATGTGTTAGTCTTAAATATCACAACGTATCACAAGATTTCCTCCTCTACTTTCAAAAATACAAGTCATTGTTAAGAAAAATCATAGGGCACGCTAAATTCATGAAGCACGATCACGATATTTTGAGCTCAAATAACAAAACGAAAGCAATGTGGAATATAATAAAAAATACAACCAAATCAACTAGATATCTTGAAGAGAATGTTGGTTTAAAATATAGCGATAGAAATGTGAACGATCCGGCAACAATGGCTAGTATCTTTAACCAATACTTTTCGAGAATTGCTGCCGATCTCACTAAGGGTCTGCCACCACAAAATTCAACATCAGACATTTCTCCAAAACTTTTCGACACGATGTTCGTTTCCCAAACTTCTTCCTATGAAATTCTCAAAATAATCGGCAAACTAAAAAATAAATATTCGGCCGGTTTAGATGAATTTCAGGATTATTTGTTAAAGACCTATGCGCCTGTCATTATACACCCGTTAACTCATCTATTCAATTACACTCACCTATTTAATGAATCCTAATGCACCAAAACATTTACAGACATTTTCAAAACAGCTAAGATTAAGCCGATCTTCAAAAAAGGCAACAAAAATGAAATTCAAACATATCTGTCTATTGCTCTTCAGTCAGTTTTTTCAAAAATATTAGAGAGACTTTTTTACGTACGAATGGAAACATTTCTCAGTAAACACGACGCGCTTTCAGATTGCCAACATGGAGTTAGAAAATCAATATCTACAAAAACAGCCATAGTTTCTTTTCTTAAAGACGTCTCCTCATCATAGGATCAAAATGAAGCATATGTTGGATTATTTTTAGATCTTTCAAAAACTTTTGACGTAATTGATCAAGACATTTTACTTTCAGACTTACCTTCATATGGAATCCATGGTATTGCCCTAGATTGGTTATGTTCGTACCTTAAACAACGATCTCAGAGAGTGAAAATACCTTCCTGGAATGATGGAACTTATGTACACACCTTTCCGACTTCTTGCCAATTGCACGTGGAGTTCCTCAGGGATTGATTTTAGGCCCTATTCTCTTCCTACTATACGTAAAAGATAAGCCCTCGGCTATTCGAAACGGAAGAACATTCACTTTGCGGATGATATTAACATTCTTTGCAATAAATAAACCATAATTAGAACAATATCAGATTTTCAATTTGGTTCCGTAAAACTCAATTAGTAGTAAATGAAAAGAAAACAGTTTTAATCCAGTTTTCAATTTCAAATAAACGATTCTGTACTGCATTGAAAATGAACGGTGTACTATTGACTGATGTTAAGGTAACAAAAGTTTTAGGTCTCTCAATTCAATCAAACCTCAAATGGAACGTTCATTTAAATGAATTGAAGACAAAATTAAGTTCATTATAATACGCGTTCAGAAATCTTTCAAATTCAGTCAGCCTTCATATTGCTCGTTGTGTATAATTCGCGAATGTTCATTCCCGCCTGAGATTTGGCACAATATTCTGAGGAAATACATCTTATAGCTCCCAGACTTTTAGATTACAAAAACGAATTGTACGAATAATAACCAAATCCCACCCACGTGATTCTTGTAAGCCTCTCTTTATTAATCTAGTAATTTTACCATTACCGTGTCTGTTTATTTACGAATCAGTGGTTTGTGTCAAAAATGACTTCAATTTATTGACTTATATTTTCAGAAAATGCCGATGTCTATAACACTCGACATAGTAATAATATCCATCAGGTGACTGTATCATCAGCTTATTAAAAAATTAACTTAAAATACATATACATTATTTTATACTTTGCCAGATGGCATTAAATAACTGCATAACTGTTTCTATACATTTAAGAGCATATACTGAGCATCAAAAAGAAAGTAACATTAATTTTAACAATGCTTTTAATGAATTATTTACCATTTGGATTGTATAATTCCAAACACCCTGTAACAACTATTGTGCCGCAGCTTCTGGGTCTATGACCCCTATCTCGATCAGATTTTTCGTCCAGTTTCCCTGATCCTTTGAGTAAATGTTGAGATGGCTCCTTGTTTTGCCTCTGGACATAAATATAACTTCTATATATGTGCGCGTCTTCCAGAATTCAGTTGGGAAATATAGTAATTCAAAATATCGTTCTCTATGTTGTTGCGGCAGGAAATATTATTTCTTGGCGAAGGACATGATGAGGGATAAGAGCCCAAATTTATTGTTGATTTGCCCTTGAAAATAGATTTTATTACACCGGAGCGAATATTCTTGTTAGCAATCCTTGCAAAAAAAACGCTCATTTTTTCTGTATTCAAAATTCAATTAGTTCATAGCTTAGAAATGGGATCCCGATTTTGAAAACGTGCACAGAATTCACTTCTCCCCATTGCACGCCACACACTGTTTCTAACTTTTTTGACGTAAAATAAATAAAAAAAAATTAAAAAATTACAGTAACATCTTCAATTATTCTTGCACTGTTCAAGTACTTTCATTTCTGTACATCCTTCGCCATCGCTCTTGGTTTCTTCTGCTATGGAAAACCCTTTAACGGATTCACAATGTTCCAGCGAGATTGGTTTTTTCTTGATTTTATGGAGTTCGCATCCATGAAGTCATCAGACTGGATGGAGCTGCCGTTAATTAGTTAAAGTAGTTTTCCTGAATCAAATGTCACAAAAATTACTACGACACCCTCTACTTGCCAAATTGTAATATTACATGTATTCCAACTCCATGTTTTCCCACACATTCAAAAATTAAATTAATTCTTGTTTTCATTGCATATATAAATTGATAACGAATCCAAAAAAGGCACTCGAGTTTAGAAAAGTAGTCGAGACTACGTTTAGCTACTCGAGTTTAGAAACCGCGGATTTTCACAGCTATGCAAACTATTTTGAGAGAGATCTTTTTAATGTAACAGTATGTCAGAAAATAGTGCGTAATTTCCTTTGAAAAATTGATTTCATCAAAGACAGCATCATACTGAATACGATTAATCGACGTCAGAAACAATTTCTGGTCGGGGCGACCAATCCTTTGAACAAATTTAATTATAATTAATTTAATTAATATTTTCAACTACTCACTACGTTGAGAAAACTGAAAACTCCTTTTCAAACTTCACTTCATTGTTCATTGAATGTATTTAATGGTCACTACCCTTAAGAAATATCGATAATCTTACGGAACGAGGATGGTTATTTTTCAAATTTAATGGTTAGTGACTTCCAAAGTCCTGCTTAAGTTACAGATTCTCTAGAAACTAAATTTCAGCTCACTGCGACATCGAACTCAAGATAACCACATTAACCGCAATAAATGGTAATATTGAAGGCAAAATTTACAACTAGAAATATTTTTGCATTTAATTTTGTCTTTACGGTCATAAGCCTTCTCACATAAGCAACCGAATAACGTTTTAGATATTTCTGACTTTCGTCCGCTCTTGTTTTGGATAATTGTTTCCCTCCGAATTGAACATTTGGACAGATAGTTATCTCAGTGTTAATGGAACAGGACAAGTTTCTGAGAAGCAGTGATAATGATTTATTGTTGCTGCGTAATTGACAGCATAGACAGAGCTCGTAATCAGGTCCATATACCGGTTTAGCATATCCATTTACGAACGGGTGCCCAACAGCTTTTCAAGGAACCTAGAATGAATTTAACGACGACACACCGTTCTAATGTAAAATTATTTTATACTTGTCTGGTCCCTTGATATTTTCGCCTCGCCTTTGCACTTTGAAGTTGCCTGTCGCTCCTGTTCAATGAATAGGGAAATATCTTTCCCCTCTCTTATCCCTAATTCATTATTATTGTCTCTCCTGCCTCCTTCTTTCCTATACAATTTAATTAAATATCTTTCTTCTATTCCCTCTTCTTCTTCCGTAGGTCATGATGACCTTACGATCCACACATATTCTCACAAGCCCTATACCGCGCGTGCACGCACGCATACCTACACACACACACACACACACACACACACACACAAACATTGCATTTCAGATCTATTAAATGGATCCAATTTGATTTATGGTTATAAATCAACATCTGGGGATTGAGAAGATCGAGAGTGAAATATCGTTAGAGTTTCAAGTATGGTAATTTGAGAAAGTCGAAACTCAAATTCTTTTTTAACAAAATGTGAATGTCATCAATAATAGGTGCGGTTCTTATCGAAGCAAGAGATTAGTGAATGTGCCTGAACGCGAGAGAATATTTTTATGAAATATAAATGATATTTTCTTCGCCACATTAGAACGAGAGAAATATGAATTTTCTTTTTGATTTGGAAGAAGTTTTTGCCGAGGTCTTATTCCACAATCTATGTTTCTTTACACGGGCATATTATCAGAGTCCTGGGCATATTCACATTTGATTCCCTTTAAAAACATTTGATTCCCATAAAAACAACAGAACCTCTTTCAGTACTCATTTCATTAAAATAAATATACTCGCAGAGTCTAAGAAACACATAATTAAACAAGGGGTGCTACAACATCACATAACTTCTAGCATTATTTTTAACTTTCGCAATTTTTGAAAATTCAGGGAATTTAATGAAAATGAAACTTGCGCCAGTTTTAACCCTATGAGACTGAGCAAATTTACACCTTTGGAGTATTGAAGAGGTACATTTTGTACCCCGTTTGTTTTTGTTTGTTTTTTATCATTATATTCACTTTAAATTGATTCGAATATTTTTCTTCAATATTGATGTATTATTATTTACATTAGGTTAATGATTAGTTACAAGACTGCGTTTAAACTTACGTTTATTAGAAACTTTACAAATGTTTTCACAAAAACCATAATACGCTTGCTGTTTAACAGTTTTAGTACTGATAGATAACCATTTTGTTGGAATACTTACTGCACATACAATTTTTACATACACAACATTTATTATTTCAATGTAATCGCTGTTGAAAATAAGAATCTTGCAAAAACAATCAACAGATCACAGTATGTTATAATAATGTGTTTCAGCACTTTCAAAGCCATCATTTCTTCAAGCTTTCATGTTCATTCAGCACTTTCAAAGCCACGATAATCAACTCCAAACAATATAACAGCGATACCTAGGCGATATATTGGAAAACAACGCATATACAAGTGGTTACGTATAAATTTAAAATGCTCTCTTAACGATTTGTGCAGAAAATGGTAGAAGAATTAACTGTCACGTGTGACAGGGAGTACTACAGGGGTACATTTTCTACCGCATTGCAGGAAAAACGTTCTTCATGAAAAAATAATTAATGTATTTTTTCTGCTGAGAACATTTTCTATACTTCAGGGGAAAATATTCAAGTAGGAAAAAAACTTCCTGATTGTAATTTTCACTGAAGTAAATGAAGTTTTGTCATGATCTGAAGTAAATGACAAAAACATGTTCTGGGGTACAAAATGCACCCAATTATGCCCCTGAGGGTTAAGTGCCATTAGCTCCGTCGGTAGAAATATTTTTTTTAAAAATTTGGATCAGTTTTAGAGAAATTTCTGTAATACTTTGCATCAACATTTTGCAGAAATTACGTGAAAATTACTCGTTTTTGCAAGTAGTGGAGCTTCCCTGTATTTAAATATTTATTTTTTAGAACAGATTTCAATGAAGAAAAAATTTCTATCATCAGTATTACATTTCTGAAAATGGGACCAGTCCCACTTTTTTTACTTTTGATACATGGGAGGATGGAATTTAATGAAAAAAATTGGAACAGTGTGTGAGAAAATAATTGTTAATAAATGCCTATATTTCACGCAAAAGTACACGTAAACTACTCGCATTCTTGAAAAATTATTCATGGTCTTATTTCATGATCTTAGAGCAGCAGATCTCAAGTGACAAATCTCTAGCTGCAATATTGTAGTTGTAGGGAGATGCCGAAAAAACTTTGAACGTTTGAAATTTTCAAAATTTTCGAGATTTTAACAAAATTGAGACCTACGCCATTATTTTAGGTGTCGTTATCGCTACCTGAGGAGAAAATTTCATCAAAGAATTTGGTGCGAGTTTTGAGAAAATTTTGAAAATGTAGAGGCTTCATTGAAGAACCTCCAAAAATCAAAGTATGTTTAAAAATCGCAGTCTTCAGCTCGTTTAGATCGATGGAATAATATTAATTTTGGAGAAAATCGTTTAAACGATTTAGGCGCTCGTGTTGACCGGAGATAGACACTTGCCGTCAGTACAGTTTTCGGTTTCGAGGAATCACAAAACGTGGGTTCTGACTACACAACGTGTTAGAGGAAGTAATTTATTCGTTCTACATATAGACTATTGTTTCCTTCTTTTTTCTTTACCAGGGTCCGACAATAAATTTTTAAGGCAAAAAATCGCAGATTTCCGCCGCACGATCACAGAACTTTCTTATTAATAATTACGATGTAAGCCGAGAAAGTTAAAACATGATTGTTACTGTCGGGAAGGCACTCTTGTTTTTCCGTCTTGTTTCTGATCCTGAGATTCAGCCTTTCTGATGTGTGAGTACACATTTGGTAAATATAGATCGGAACAAATAACATCTGTACGTTTATTATATATCTCTAAATTATATTTTTATCCCAATATGAGCTTGCAACTGAAACGTTCACCGAGCTGGTAAAAGTTCCTCGCATGTGCCTCCGTGCGTTGGCTATCCTCCCGGTGTCCCCTATTGGGTCGTCACGCACCAGTCGCCGAGGAAGGAGACAGCGGCCAACCGAGGCGCGCGGTGGGTTGGGAGCGCTGTCGCCGTGTAAACCACGATCGAAGACAGCGCCTCGGGACAGGACTCCACTGCCGATACTCCCTCCTCAGCGCAACTGACAGGCCGGCCCCGTCCCCACCTTCGGCCCCGCCGCCGCCCGTGCACCCTACACATGTTCCCGCTCATGCTTACACTCATGCTTACCGCGTATTCTCCCGCTCATACCCCTGATGCTCCCGTTCATGCTTACCGCTGATGCTACTACTAATGCACCCCGCCCATGCACTCCTCTGCACCCCGCCCCGCCCGCCAATACACACGCCAATGCACCGCGCCCATGCACTTCGCCTGCCCATGCACTTCGCCTGCCCATGCAACCCGCCCATGCAACCCGCCCATGCAACCCGCCCATG
>BLKR01010944.1:0-42360 GCA_011170035.1 Teleogryllus occipitalis
AAAAAACAGGGTGTTCAATTTATCTTAATACAAGATCTATTTTTAAAAAGAAATTTCATTAAACAAAAATCTCTAGCGTTCAGATTGTTTTTCGACAATGTTATAAAGATCAGTCGGGGCTAATATTATACAGTAGAAAATTGGGGTTAATGTATTACACTTTAGGAGTTGTTATTTATTTATGTCCAAAATTAACCAAAATTAACAAGAAAATGACAAATGATAGGAAATATATTCTATTATAATTACCATATAGCAAACACTCAGAATGTAACAATATTTGGGAGGGAGAAAATCAAAACTAAAATGCCTAATTTTTCCAGTCAAAAACTTTATTACCGTGATATAAATCTTTTGATGTTACTTCGTTATTTTTTATGACACGATATTTTTGAAAATTGGTTATCATTAAGAAAGAATTAATATTCTTTTCTGCGTTAAAATAATGCAATAATATTAATCGTGTCATGATATATACAGCCGCAAATTTGTGGGGCTAATATGATACAACTTAAGAGGCTAATGTAATACAATACGGGTGTCGGGGCTATTTTGATACACTAAAAATTAACACGCAGACAACTGGAAGGGATTTTTTTATGTTCAATATTACATCAAAGGCGCTAAAATTCCGATTTGATGTTGATAAACTATCCAAGTGTTTATCTGAGAAAGAAAGACCAGGCGACAATTCATATAGATTTCCTCGTTCTCCTCCCTACCCAGTACATGGTGATTCACTTATGATTATCAATTGGCGGAAGCTTCTGCTGTTTCAGTGCAGTTACTGATTTTTCACTGGAATCACAAGGAACCAGGCCTACAATAGGAGCTAACACCATCCCTTCAACTCCAGATATCAACTGTTCTCATCCAGTACTTTTGAGATAATGCTGTTGAAAAAAAAACAAAAAACAGTAGCCCTCCAAAGAATAAGGAAGCGGTTAGACCCAATAGCAGCAATCATTACTAGTGATGAGTGGATCATTACTAGGAAAGAGTGGAGTGTTTAATTTACATTAATTTAATATCTCTTTTTAAAAAGAGATTTCATGAAACAAAAATCTCTAGCGTTAATATTTGTTTTCGACAATGTTAATAGGTATTTGTTCGCAATTTTCGAAAATTCAGATCGTTCGCCCAAAATTGAACGTACGCCACTTTTAAACATCTTGTGCTTCGAGGAATAGATTTACAGAAAAATTGGAGCTCTTTTTGAGGAAATTATGTAAATATGATGGGGTTTGGTGTAAAGTACCTTCAAAATTAAAAGATTCGTTTCAAATTCGAAGATTCGTAATATTAGCCAGATCGTTCAAGGAATATCCATTTTGGTGAAAATCGTGTTTACTTTAGGCTCTAGAATTACTCACACGAAGACGGATTCACAAAGAGGTTTTTTGGAAAATCACTTTTTCGGATTCAAAAAACAAGCGTTTTGACAGCCTTGTGTATAGAAAATAAAAGAACAATACCAACAATCCACTTTTTTCGAACTAGGTACTTACAAAACGTGTTTTCTGTAAAAATTTCGACACTTCCTCCTACAGCATTACGTAACTCTCTTTACACGTGGAGGTAAAAATATTTCAGCGTTACTGGGATTTGAACTCGGATCCCTGTAGTCCGTAGGCCTGGCTCGACCGCACTGTGCTATCACAGATATTTCTCAACACGCTCTCCAAGCACACTTATTACGAAAAGAATAGTTACGTGATATTCATTGCACTTAGATTTTTTATTAGAGGAATGTTCTACATGTGTCAAAGGTATCAAATTCGCAATAAGAACCCAAACGATTACAACCCACGCAACTACATAGCTCATTTTACTTAGAAATATTTTCAACCAGAAGCCGTGGTCTTTAGAACCCTCTGTGGAAGTCGTTGCCGGTCTTATCTTTCGGCGACTATGTCCAAGGTTGAATTACGTCACAGATGAAAGTTGCGATAACGCTAGAGCTCAACACGGGCGCTTGCAGACGTTCTGAAGCCAGAATCGCAATAGGGGCATATTTATACGTGATTCTTAAAGACATTAACACACTAAAATAAGTAGTGGCGCCTCAAAACACATGCTTTATGTGATATTTATAATGGATACGAATGATTATAACTATACAATTAACCGAAAAATTGTTTCTACCCGCAAAAATTATTCGCCGTGGATGAGGTTCGATCTTACGTGCCTAAGCTTCTCCAACAGTGCGCTTACCTGCTATACCACAGAAACTCTTATCACTTTTGTCTCTAACAAAGATGATTTTAAACTGTCATGTATCACAGATTTGACTAAAAAAGAACGTGAGGCGTTTAGATGCTTGTGTTAACTACAGGCGGACAAACAGACGTTTTGTCGTAAATAGATTTTTTAGTAACAAGGACCCACAAAACATGGATTCTGTCTACAAACGTATTGACGTAATGCACTATATACAAGAATAAAATTTGTCTACTTTTGTCGTGGCCAGTGATCGGAATTTGGAGGTTTTTGTCGAAAAATCCCCGTCCCCCGGCGCATGATTACAATACTTTTTCTTCTTACCACATAATTAGCCGAAAGTAAGAAAAAATTGTTTTTCATTGTTTCTATTCAACGAAAATTTTCAATCAATTCCAAAGGTGAAATAATCAGTAAATATTAAAAAGAGATTTATTAACAATATGAAATGAAATACAATAAGAAAGGAATCTTCTGTTCTTTACTTGGTATTCTTAACAAATCTATAGGAAAATCATAATAAAGGTATTATTTCAACAACATTCGAATATTATTGTTAGAATCAATGGGGAAACTGTTAATGCCGGGTCCTGGTAACGTAAAAAGGGTTAACTAATGTTGTGAAATGTAGAAAAAAATCCTTTAACTCGTGTTGCCCGAAACCAATGTTTTGTGGGTCGTTACAGAAAAATCGAACGACGACGAAAAGCCTGTACGTTCGTGTGTCTGTTGATGTGTCTGTTCTTGTGTCTGTTCGTCTGTCTGTCTGTAATTTTCAAAAAAAATTATATGACCTTATTTATGAAATTAAAGAATTATTTATGGACAACAAATTTCATTTGAAAGAAAAATCTGTGTTCAATTTTAGAGTTGTAGGAAAACGCCGAAAAAATTCAAACTTTTCCAATTTTCGAAAATTCAGAGTTAGTTTACTCTATTCTTAGAAGAAATTTAAAGAAAAAAATTTGGGGTCGTTTTTGAGAAACTTTTGAAAATGACCGACGGCTTCATGTAATGTACCCTCAAATTTTAAAGAATGATTTTTAAAATCTCAAAGTTTCAACTAGAATCACATCGACAAGGGATTCTTCAATTTGGAAAAGATCGTACGATCTGTTTAGGCGCTAGTAGTGTTCACAGATGGACGGAGAGACGGACAGACGCAGACAGACTGACGTTTTGCTTTCAATTGGTGTTTTGGCATCAAAGACCCACAAAACAGGAATTATGGTTACATCACGTGTTAGAGATTTTTTCTCTTAATTTAGTAACTGGATTTATCCACTCCTTTGTTTTCAGGGCCCGGCAATACATTTTTTCTGCCGAAAATTCGCCGTTTTTTTTCGCGGAGCATTACATAACTTTCTCTATACTACGTATATTACTCCGTATGTATGTGCGTATACGAGAAAGTAAAAAGTTGTGTAATTATACGGAGGAAATCGGCTAATTTTCGACACAAAAAAACTGTAATTTCCGGGCCCTGGTGTCAAAAAAGTGGATAAATTCAGTTGATAAATATAGAATAAAATCTCTCTAGCATGTGGTGTAGCCAGAAGCCAGGTTTGGTGGGTAGTAAATACAAAAAACAAACGATTAATTGTAAAACGTATTTTCTTCTGTGAACAATGCTAGCGTCTAACTGTTCAGGAAATTTTCTCCAAAGTTGATATTCCGCAAGCGATATGGCTGATGTCGAGCCCTCCTGAATTTCAAATCAATATTTTATTTTTGGATGGTACTCTACTAAAAGCCCCTGAAACATTTTCAAAAATTTAAAAATGGCATGAACTTTTCTGGTTAAATTTTATTGCCGGATAGCGTAATGGACGCTATAAGACGATGGCGGAGATGATTTTCGTTCATATAATGAATTTTTCCAAAAATGCAAGAAAACATTTTTTTTCGCCGTTTTCCTACAACTTAAGTATTGAAGATAGTTTTTCCTTAATGAAATGTGTTCATCAAAAACAGATCTTCAAATATTCCTTTCAAATAATCAGTCCTTTAATAAAGATCACATACAATTGTTTAAAACTATAAGTACTTTAGATAATTTTACAATTTTTGAAATAGCAAATTTGAATTTCCCCCGCTTCGTTTGACGAGCTGTCATTCTGAATTCCTTTTGAATTCTGATGATTGTCGGGACGGACAAGGCGCTATTACGACGCTGTATTTTTCATTTAATGTCAAAAACAGTTAAAAATTGTGTGTAATGTACTGTAGGGAGAAATGTATTCTGTGAACGTTTTCTTAAATTTTGGTATCCCCTTGCCCTAACTCATATACAAGACAAATTCTGAGTACACAAAAAACGCGGTTATTCTTCAAATCGCACGAGCGTTTGCTCTTCGTGTTGCATTGATTTAATTGAAATTATCTCAATGAGGTTTTCTCTCTTAATAATAGTATTTAAATATAACATGAAAGAAAAACAGAAAATACCGGAATTTTGAAGGAACATTTATTACAAAAATTTGATATTTTCTTGTTATAATATTCAACTATGGATATTTGAGATGTGTTTCCGAGAAGTTCATTGTTGGCGACTCCCAGTCCCAGTTGGGACTCTACACCCAGGTGTTAGTGGTGTGGGATTTTTCTTCTCCTAGTTTTGCCTCCACTCCCCTGTACTGAGACAGGGATTGGTAAACTAGGAAAAATAACATAGCGGTTAATACATTTTATGTTGGACAGGCTATTTTATTAGGCCTTTAGGAAGACGGAAATGGGGGTGGAAAAAAGGATTAAATGTTTTTATTGATTTTTACTTTCTCGCTAGGGGTTAAATTGTTCAACCGATTTTGTCCAAAATTGATAATACCCAATCGATCTTGTTGATATCACGGTCCCATTAATTCGAAACCGATATTTTAATTTTGGGGGGTACTTTACATAAACACCCAGAGATATTTTCAAAATTTTCTCAAAAGCGGCGTCATCGGTTTTGATTATTTTTTTTTCATAATCTCAAGAACGTTTAAGAGAATAGTGTAGATCTCATGTTGGCGTCTGTCTGTCCGTCTGTAGTTAACACAAGCATCTAAACGCCTCACGTTCTTTTTTAGTCAAATCTGTGATACATGACAGTTTAAAATCATCTTTGTTAGAGACAAAAGTGATAAGAGTTTCTGTGGTATAGCAGGTAAGCGCACTGTTGGAGAAGCTTAGGCACGTAAGATCGAACCTCATCCACGGCGAATAATTTTTGCGGGTAGAAACAATTTTGCGGTTAATTGTATAGTTATAATCATTCGTATCCATTATAAATATCACATAAAGCATGTGTTTTGAGGCGCCACTACTTATTTTAGTGTGTTAATGTCTTTAAGAATCACGTATAAATATGCCCCTATTGCGATTCTGGCTTCAGAACGTCTGCAAGCGCCCGTGTTGAGCTCTAGCGTTATCGCAACTTTCATCTGTGACGTAATTCAACCTTGGACATAGTCGCCGAAAGATAAGAGCGGCAACGACTTCCACAGAGGGTTCTAAAGACCACGGCTTCTGGTTGAAAATATTTCTAAGTAAAATGAGCTATGTAGTTGCGTGGGTTGTAATCGTTTGGGTTCTTATTGCGAATTTGATACCTTTGACACATGTAGAACATTCCTCTAATAAAAAATCTAAGTGCAATGAATATCACGTAACTATTCTTTTCGTAATAAGTGTGCTTGGAGAGCGTGTTGAGAAATATCTGTGATAGCACAGTGCGGTCGAGCCAGGCCTACGGACTACAGGGATCCGAGTTCAAATCCCAGTAACGCTGAAATATTTTTACCTCCACGTGTAAAGAGAGTTACGTAATGCTGTAGGAGGAAGTGTCGAAATTTTTACAGAAAACACGTTTTGTAAGTACCTAGTTCGAAAAAAGTGGATTGTTGGTATTGTTCTTTTATTTTCTATACACAAGGCTGTCAAAACGCTTGTTTTTTGAACCCGAAAAAGTGATTTTCCAAAAAACCTCTTTGTGAATCCGTCTTCGTGTGAGTAATTCTAGAGCCTAAAGTAAACACGATTTTCACCAAAATGGATATTCCTTGAACGATCTGGCTAATATTACGAATCTTCGAATTTGAAACGAATCTTTTAATTTTGAAGGTACTTTACACCAAACCCCATCATATTTACATAATTTCCTCAAAAAGAGCTCCAATTTTTCTGTAAATCTATTCCTCGAAGCACAAGATGTTTAAAAGTGGCGTACGTTCAATTTTGGGCGAACGATCTGAATTTTCGAAAATTGCGAACAAATACCTATTAACATTGTCGAAAACAAATATTAACGCTAGAGATTTTTGTTTCATGAAATCTCTTTTTAAAAAGAGATATTAAATTAATGTAAATTAAACACTCCACTCTTTCCTAGTAATGATCCACTCATCACTAGTAATGATTGCTGCTATTGGGTCTAACCGCTTCCTTATTCTTTGGAGGGCTACTGTTTTTTGTTTTTTTTCCAACAGCATTATCTCAAAAGTACTGGATGAGAACAGTTGATATCTGGAGTTGAAGGGATGGTGTTAGCTCCTATTGTAGGCCTGGTTCCTTGTGATTCCAGTGAAAAATCAGTAACTGCACTGAAACAGCAGAAGCTTCCGCCAATTGATAATCATAAGTGAATCACCATGTACTGGGTAGGGAGGAGAACGAGGAAATCTATATGAATTGTCGCCTGGTCTTTCTTTCTCAGATAAACACTTGGATAGTTTATCAACATCAAATCGGAATTTTAGCGCCTTTGATGTAATATTAAACATAAAAAAATCCCTTCCAGTTGTCTGCGTGTTAATTTTTAGTGTATCAAAATAGCCCCGACACCCGTATTGTATTACATTAGCCTCTTAAGTTGTATCATATTAGCCCCACAAATTTGCGGCTGTATATATCATGACACGATTAATATTATTGCATTATTTTAACGCAGAAAAGAATATTAATTCTTTCTTAATGATAACCAATTTTCAAAAATATCGTGTCATAAAAAATAACGAAGTAACATCAAAAGATTTATATCACGGTGGTAAAGTTTTTGACTGGAAAAATTAGGCATTTTAGTTTTGATTTTCTCCCTCCCAAATATTGTTACATTCTGAGTGTTTGCTATATGGTAATTATAATAGAATATATTTCCTATCATTTGTCATTTTCTTGTTAATTTTGGACATAAATAAATAACAACTCTTAAAGTGTAATACATTAACCCCAATTTTCTACTGTATAATATTAGCCCCGACTGATCTTTATAACATTGTCGAAAAACAATCTGAACGCTAGAGATTTTTGTTTAATGAAATCTCTTTTTAAAAATAGATCTTGTATTAAGATAAATTGAACACCCTGTTTTTTTTTTAAAACAGCAAATGCTTCACTTTCTTTTCCCATCGGAAAGGAGGTAGTCTTGTCGTGTACCTGGTGGTGAGGGGGAACCGTGTCAGGTGAGTTAACTTTAAAGACCCGAGTTCGAATCCCGACGAGTAGAAAATATTTTCTGCTGCAGTAGGTCTTTTTTTGTTGTTTCTTTTTTGCAGGTTCACATAGTCCGTATTGAATATTGCATAGCAATTACGAATAATACGTGAAAATATATGCTGTTGAGGCAACACTTGTTTTGAACATAAAACACTTTCTAAATAGTGTAGTAAGATAAACTTTATTTAGGTGAGTAAACTTAGACCATTCACTTTGATTCTCTAAATTAAAACTTGACGTAACTGAGAACAGTGTCGTCATAAGAGTTATTATGATACATATATCCTTTATTTTTAAATTCTTAGGCCCCGAAACGCGCCTCAAATTAATTATTAATATAATAGCAATAGCTACTTATATATAATATAATTTCATAATTATTTCCAAAGAACCGGAACGCCGTTCCGTCGCGTACCAACAGAAATGAAGCCTTTTATATACAGGATATTCGGGGAAAAAATATCGAATCTTCGAAAAATAGCTGTTAAGACAATTTTAAGCTTATTTTGTCTAATAAACTACACGGATATTCCAAATGGCTAAGCTGCAATAAACATTCAAAAGTTGATAAAATTCATTTCTTCCGGGCTGATGGGCCGTGGTCCAATTGGCGTTGAAATGCCTTCAATGCTTTATAAATTGAAAAGTTGGTTTGGATATATGTTTTCTAGGCAACTATTTGCGTTGTAGAAGCATACAAACACTTCATTAATATCTAAATTGTTTATGATTAACAAAATAAATGAATACATTTGATCAGAAAGAAAAATTAACCTAGAAATAAAAAAGCACCCAATTTTCACAGTTCGACTGCTTTTTTATTTCTCGGTTAATTTTTTTCTGAACTAATATATTAATTTATATTGTTAATAATAAACATGTTACATGTTTCTGGTCTGTTTACATGATTCTAGAATGCAAAGTTTTGCGTAGAATTCATATTTTCAAACCAAAATTTGCGTGTTTATTGCAGCTCAGCCATTCAAAATATCTATGTAGTTTATTAGACAAAGTATGATTAAAATTGTTTAAACAGCTTTTTTCAAACTTTCGACGTTTCTTTCCCCGATACTCTGTATATCCATGCTTCTTTAAAACCAAAAACAATCATTTGCGTACTGAAAACTAATTAATTAAACCCATGGCAGTATAATTGTTAACATAAGTACTGTCACACATCTTTCGCAGGATAAGGAGTAAAATTTAAAGAAAAATTATAGTTCACATGAATTTTGACAAATTGCGTCTTACTTTCTATGATATTCAAATGGTAACATTATATTACAATATTCAATTGGTTAACAATTTCGGCTAAAGAGTCTTGTTTGATAATTCTCCAATTTCGTATTGTAATAAGATATCTTATGATACTCATGTCGTAAATAACTATTTGACAACTATTATGTTTAGTGTATGTGTCTAGCAGGTTTTGCATTATTCTGAGCAACTGGATCATACGAATCACGTTTACTACGTTATTCACACAGGAGCACATGAATCTCAAAAAAGTATTTAATAATATAATCCTTGCTGATGAATCAACGTTTTATTGATGATTTTAATTTTGAAAATTTTCATTAGTTTGGATGTTTAAATATAGGTATCACATGTAATTACATGTCTGTTAAACACGATAGCATTATATGAAGCAAGAAACATTGTTTTTCGTTTGATCATTCAACTTCATCAATCACTCAAAATTACTTTAATTTTCTCTGCTTATCAGTTTTTTTAATCTCAGATCTTCGATGAAGACATGAATCAAATAACATCGTAGATATTTGAGTGTTTTAAAAATAATAACGTGAATAAATGCTTATATTTATTGAATTGGTTTTATAATAACCTGTAAAAACATGGGTTTTCTGTTGGTTTTGGGGATGTTGAAAACATTCAAATAGTAAAGGCAATGTTAAGCTGGTGACCTTTAACATTGTTTATTTGATATTTTTCTTAGGGATAGTTTATAATGGTTAAACGTTTTCAAAGAGTGCACATTAGATACCTCGAATGGCCCGTTTCCGTTTAATAAACCGCTACGTTCTCGCTGTACAGATGGTCGTGCAATATTCAAGGTTTTGATAGATTCGTAGAATGGCGGCCAACAAACCACCTTCGAACTCTGACGATACTGAAATGTAGTCTGTGTTGGGAAGTGCATATCACTTGACCACCAAGTTCGTTCTATGTATTTTCACTGGGAAGTGCTAGTGCATTGATATTTACTAAACTGTAAACAAACGCTAAATCTCTTTGAATTGTTATAACATCTGTTTTGCTTTCTTTTAGTAATATCAACTCGTTTTACCAAATACGTGAGTTTGTTATATTTTACACGCTACAATTATTTAATTTTACAAGTATTTATATTCAAGCATTTAGGAATTCATGAAATTTCATTGAAACGTTCGCCAATCTAAAAACCTTTTAAATGTATATTAAATATATTAATGTTGTTTAAAAATATGTATTAACAATGCGTAGATTTAGCACATAAAGCTCTGATTTGAATATTATACAATGAAATCATCATGCAAAATGTGCAGTTTTAGAAAAGAATGATAAATTGAATTGAAAGTATTAACTTAAAGTTTATATACGTTTATTTAGAAATTTCTATACTTGTGTAAATATTGTGATGTGTGATTCTACTCATGTGATCTTTCAAAACACAAAATTGAATATTTCTGTATTTGAAAACCTTAACACTACCTTCATCCAATCCAGTGCAGTTTATAGCAAACAGCTAAGCAATATGTTTCCCTATTTTTTAATGGTAATGGTTAAACAAGAGGAACAAATAGTTTCTGACTCGGTGTTAACAGGGGACTTAAAAAAATTAATAATACAGTTATTCGGTTGCTCAACACCCCTTTGATAGAAAAACAGAAACAATTGTTTGGGCGTAATGCACCTTGAAAAATATTTTTTTTATAATCAATTTCTTTCCTATTTGATAAATATATCGACTTGCAAATTGCAGGACTTAAAAGAGAATATAAAAACCAAATAAAAGTTATGCTCATACTCGCCGTAAAAATACGAATTTATCATAATTAAATTGGCCACAGAATTTGTTTACAAGCAAGTGCATTTTAAGCGTATGTGGCACGCAAAAGCGCGGCATTGGAGAACTGTTTTTTCAGTAGGCCCACCCACGCTATTCTGCTAGCGCGAATGAATTAAGCGCAAACAAATGGGGTCTACTAAGATGTTAATTTCTTATAAACAATTACATATATCTCGAGAACGAGATATAATAGCACCGAACGGATTCCGGAATTTTGCATCACATTTAAACGCCATTCAGATTAGACAATAAAAAATTTGCAACAATTGCAAATTTATAAACAATTTCCAAATTTTGCAAATCTAAAGTGGGGAGAGTCTCCCGATGTCCCAGAACCAAAAACAGCGAATTAACAATTTTGCAACAATTTATAATTTTATAAACAAATTCGAAATATGCGTTAGAACGGCCGGGAAGGCTCCGCAAATTGTGCCTGAAATGAATATCTCAAAATAGCAGTTTGTCAGGAGTTACAAATCGATTACTAAAAGTTATAATAAATTTTGCTAAAATGATAAATATTTACTGGTCTATAGACAATCATTCTGGACGGAAAACCCCGCTTAGAAATATTTTTTTCGTCGTGGCGTACGCGCAGGCAAACTACCTCCTTCGGCAGGGAAATATGACGATATTTCCGTCTCGTACGTAAACGAACTAGCCCCCTCCCCCTGAGACAGCGTTCTTTCTGCCCCTTGGGATGTTGCACCAATCACAGACAACTGTGGTTCTACCTGCTAGCGATTGGTCAACGCGTCCCTCCCCCTGCCCTCCCCCAGGCCGAGGGGTGTCCAAGTTTGTCGGCGCGGTGTGGAAGATAGAATTTTGAACGACATTTTTTCTGAGGGAGAGGGTACATTAATTGTAATGTCTAAATTGAAGGAATTAATTAAATTGAGAAACTTTTCTTTCTCGCAAGATTCGACCAGAAAATCAATGTTAAAATCTCCGCATACAACAATGGATTCAAAAGAGCGATTGCTGACTTTGTTAAGTGTTATCTCCAGGTTTTCTAAGAACAAAATATAATCTGCAGTTCTCTTTGTTGGAGGTCTGTAAATGCAAAGTATTATCACTTTTAGTGAAGTAAGATGTACAACAGAAATTTCGAAAATATTTTCAATGGAATACACATTTAATTCTGCCAAGGGGATAGAATCAATATTATTTCTAACGTAAATACAAGAACCACCATACGTAGGACCTTTATGCGATTCTCTCTCTCTACAATAAAAGCCTGCGAGGTAAAAGTTTGGAATTTGGAAAATGCTAAGTTCATTAGGAGATAACCAATGTTCTGTAAAGCAAAGAACGTCCGTTTGATTTAGATCGCTCTGTAGAGCTGCCTTAGACTTTCATTTTCAGAAAGTTAATTTTAAGTATCGAAAACTCATCAGCTATTGCATGCTGTGAAATGCAACTGATCCTTCGAGAACTAATGATTTGAGATTTAATGAATGAGAGTTATTATGAAGGAAATGATAAATATGAGGCCTTGAAATACAAATCAACAGTTCACTGTTTAGACTGGCTATCTCATCTTCACCAGGCTTCTTGGAAACATTATATTATTCTTTTACAGTAACACAATAAACATATGGCCAACTTGCCATTTTAAGGAATATTTAATTTAATGTACACAACACTTTATATACGACGTACACAGAAGTAAGCATCATTTATATATCCTCCAGTAGACAAACCCCAATGCCACTTGTAAATGTAATGGTGTAGTCTTTTTTGAGAATCATCAGGAATATTGAATTATTACTTTTGGTTATATCGGGACAGAATGGACATGTACTGGCAATTGATTTGATTTTCTATACCCATGCCCTTGTTGTTGGAGCTATTTTCAAAGTCAATTAATTTAGGGTGAGGGCCGCAGGATTTTCCAGTTAACGCACTGCCAGATGAGAATGATAATGAATGAGTGATAACTGTAAATGTATAAAAATGGAAATGTGTTAGAATAAATGACATAGAAAAGACGAGTGTTCAATAAAACCTTTTGCGCTCATCTTTCCTCCGCAAATTTGAGTTAAATAATGAAGTGTACGTATTTGCGTGTATGCGCGCGCGCGTGCGTGTGTGTGTGTGTGTGTGTGTGTGTGTGTGTGTATGCGTGGATTTGGGCATGTTACACATAAAACTTTTTAAACACTGGATCCATTACTCACCAATTTTGCAAGAATACATTTAAGTGACCGAAAAGAAAAATACGAGAGGGAGATTGCAACTCTAAACATTGCTCCAAAATGTGTTGATTATGAAAAAATGAATTCAAATATTGTAGGAAAGAGTATCATATTTGAATTTCTAGATCCATGTGTAATTCAGAATTGTGCACAAACCACAGAAGATTAGTACTTTTTTAAGTACCTTCTTTTTTAAACGCCTGGAAAATGTTGATAATTAGTCACAGAACTAAATGGAGGAAGCTTAAAGAGAAATGATTTTGTAATGTAAGATCTATTTTATCTACGAAAAATTTAACCAAGAAGAGAAAATTACTATATTTCAGAAGATAGTTGAGCTTCACTCATACAGGCTACACTTATAGCATGGCTGTGGAGAAAATGTAAGAATGTATAAAATTTGTATTTAATTCCATCAGTATTTCACAATGTTGCAGATAAAAGTATTCAGTATTGTGCTGTTATGCATTATTTTAGTAGCTGAGACAGTGAATATATGAGTTGAGAGGAAAGATGCTTGGCGATTTGTACACGACGGGATGCTAGGTTTCCTACGTCACTGTTTCACTTCTACAACACTAAATCAATATTTTTGTCATAATTGTTCTCTTGGCCGGTGTCATTCAACTATAACAGCAAACATTAATGTTGGTTGTCAGCAGATGTAAATTTTGTGTACTTATTTGATTAGATAATATAAAAATTTCAAAATAATTAAATATTTGTGTGATATCAGCTTCTAGGATTGACGATGGAACATGTATTATTGCCGTGTAAGTGTATTATTGCCGACAGTGTGTTGATTCCAGGAAGAATACAGATGCGATAATTTAAATTGAGTCCGTCTAGAATCTAGAACGGAGGAGCGATATTACGCCAATCATTACTAGTGGTTGGCTGATTTTTAAAAAATGTTGACGCACTTCAGTATTTCAGTTAAGTTTTGTCTTTATAAACTCATAAAAAATTGGCGATTCACTTCATGGTAGTTTGGTGGAATTTGACCAAATGTTTGTGGTGGTAATTATTCTTTGTCTAATTTTTATTCTTTGTCTAATTCTGCTAATGTGTCCCAACGATTTTGAGTTGGAACGCTTGATAAATATTGCGGAATCCAACATGCACTTCGTTTCGATTTTATTTTGTCTGAATGACTGGTTGGCTTTGTGTCGTCATGTTTGAGGAAGAAACATTTGGTGTCAGTACCTTTTCTTGTTTATCAGTAGAGAGTTTAGAGACCAGTTTGTTGAACTCGTTGAAGTACCCTGCCGTCTGCTGTCTTGTGCATTTTCCAATTGTCTTTGCGACTGTTTCTCGTGTGCAAATACACCAGGAAAGCGGAAGATAATACGTGCTATGGTGGTTGCATTTCTTGATTTTGGAATTGTTGTTGCTGTTGTAGTTGCCATTGGTGTATAAATTGCTGCAGTTGCAATTCTAGTTAAGTATATCGATTTTGTTCTTCGGCTGTCGGAACCTCGTTCCCTGTTGATATACTAGTCCTTCGGGCGATATTATGTAATACCTCAAGGGCTTTTCAAATACTTTTACCCGTGTTGGGGCATCCTGTTTTAGACCTACACTGTTTTCCAGTTGTCAAGCTTGCATTATTTCACACATTTAATTACATCGATACTCACACTAATCGACACTACTATGCTGCTGTACCGTCCCGTTACCATCCCGTCCCGCTAGCGCCACGGGCGTGGCACTTATAATGTATGAAGTATAACGGATGACCAAAGAGGATATCCAAATAACTGGAACCATCCACAGAGCCGATTGTTATCGTGTATAGGTGCTGTGAAGCCAGTGAGGGCAGTGAACAGAGATTGAGCAGATGATTCCATCAGTTAGTTCGCCTGCGGAGGCCCCTGAAGCAGCCGCCAAGAGCTTCTCTGAAGCGCCCTCGAGTCTACACTGACGCGTCCACAGCGGCAATGGCGGGAGAGTTGGGCGAGGCGGAGCACTCGGCTCCTGTTTGTAGAGCGCTCCACGAGAAGCGGAGGTGAAGGGAGGGGAAGATGCTGATGAACGGAGGTGGAAGGGAGGACCGGAACCAGAATGAGAGAACGGAGAACGGCGCCGAGTCCGTCCCCGTCAGTAGAGGGAGCACAAGGGTCACTTGTAGCATCACCGTTATTTCAACCGCATCTCGCTGCTCCTTGGTTTTAGTTTTTGTCACACACTTTCCCTGAGATATGATAAAGGGGAGAGGGTAAAAATCATGTTCTCATGGGGGTTTTTGATCTGCATCATGTCCCATGCTATCAACTACTGCTTCATCTTAAGATACTGGGAACAGAAATCGTTTCATAGGTAATGGCACATTAAGCTGACAGTACATGATCTCCTCATTTGTTGGTCTTAAAGACATATTATACGTCTGATATTAAAAAACAGTGGTGCTACACTAGCACATACTTTCTCACATTATTTATAAATTTGCAATTTTCCAAAATTCAGAGATTTCAACAAAAATGAGACCTGAGCCATTCTTTTAAGCATCCCTTGTTCTATTCGTGAAGAAGAAATTGAAGAAAATATTTGGATCAACTCTTGAGGAAAAGTTAATTCATATGTATCTTCAAGCAAAAGTTAGGAGAAAACTAGTTTTATCACAAAATTGTACCTGATCTTTTTTAAAGACCATTGTTTTAGAACATGTTTCATTTAAGAGAAAAATCATGACGCAATGCGTCTCATAACACCCATTGGGCGTTGGGCGGTTATTACTATTAATCCTCTGTTACGTTTTATAGTCATTGTCTTTGGGAGTAATCCTCCAATACATAGTCCGTTGGTCCATTAGTCGTCACGAGCAGGTAGCGTCTCCGCGTTCGCGCCTCTCTCTTGTGCGCTCCTATGTCACTACACAGCGGCGAGAATTGGGAAGGAATTAGGATACGGGTAGGGTTAGGACACATCACAGAGGATGGACTAGCCTCGTTGAATAGGGTAGAGATGGGGTTTAGAACACTTCACAGGGGTTGTACTATCCTCGCCTGGACTAAATTTGTTTGTTTGAAACAAATTTCACATGAGATTGTCCGGGAATCGAACCCGGACCTCCTTCGTGAACGGCGAGCGACTTCGCTCTTAAGCCATGAACATGCCACGCTCTTGAGCCACGAGCCGCGAGACAGCATGTTAAATCCAAGCAATTGAGCAATTTGTGCTAATGAAATATTATTTGAGCAATTTTCTGCAGCATGAGCTGTTGCACCAATATTTCAACATTCGCGATATGTTAATTAGAAAGTTGATCAGCTGCAACCCATATATTAAAAAAATTACATGGCATTATTTAAAGATAAAATTTTGAAGACCATATTGCATTAGGTCAAAAATCTAACTTCAATATTGTCGTTGTAAGGGTAGATGAAAAGTTCAACGAAAATAGGACCTGCGCCATTTCCATAAGCGCAATTTGCTCTCTCTGCGAAAATACACTAGAACAATGTTCGAAAAAATCTTTTTAAAATTGCCTTTATTTTATACAAAATTACGCTAAAACTAGTTATATTTTCAAAAAGTTGCACACGATCTAATTTAAAGTTATAAATTAGAAGAAAATACCATTAAGAAGAAATGCCTATCTTCAAAATTGTAGTTGTAGGAATGCATAAAAAATTTAACTTTGGCAAGGTTAAAAAATTCAGACAGTTCAACGAAAATCGGACCTGCACCATTTCTATACGCGTAGTTTGGTCTATCCGAGAAAAGTATTCAAAAAATTTGAGATAATTTTTGAGAAAGACTAGAAAATGTCAAAGCTTCACGTAAAGTACCCTCCAAAATCAAATTATACGTCTTTAATTAGTGGGGACCGACTTCAGCCATATCGACAGGGGAATATCAATTTTGGAGAACATTTTATGAAAGGATTAGTCCCTAGTATTGTACACATACCAACAGATAGCAGAGACACAAGCAAGGTTGGCCGTAAGTCAGTTTTTAGATATTTTGGACTTACAAAGCGAATATGAGTACTTAACATATTGGAGGAAGTAATGTACTACATACGGAAGCAACTATTATCCACTTTTCGGGAACAGGGATCCTCAATAACTGTTTTCCCATTAAAAAATAGCAACTTTGGCTCAAGCATTTCAATACTGTCTCTTTATTACGTAAGTACGAAGATGGCGAGAAAAGAAAAAGGGGCCAAGAAAAAACATAAGACTACAGTGTCACCTACTCTAACCGCAGCCTGGATGAAGCAGTCTTTTTCGTGGAACCGATAGATTTTCCCATAAGACACGTGAAAAACAGTTTCAAGCGGCCATATGCCTCCGTGGTGAGCAGTCAGGCTCATTTCATAAATTCAAGTCTACACGACCTTAATGAAAGAACTATTTATGAGCATCAAATTTCATTTGAAGCAAAAATCTGTGTCTTCAATTTTCTAGTTGTAGGAAGATGCCGAAAAAAATCATACTTTTGCAATTTTCTAAAATTCAGAGTTAACAGTGAAAATCGGACCTATGACACATAAGTGTATTTTACTCTATTCTTACAAGAAATTTAAAGAAAACATTTGAAGTTGTTTTTGAGAAAATTTTGAAAATATCCTGGGGGCTTGATGTAAAGTACGCCCAAATTTTAAAGAATGATTTTCAAAATTTCAAAGCTTCAACTAGAGCCAGATGGACAGGGGTGTCTTCAATTTGGAAAAGATCGTACGTGTGGTTTAGACGCTAGTAGTGTGGGCAGACAGACGGACGGACGGACGGACGGACGGACGGACGGACGAACGAACGAACGGACGGACGGACGGACGTTTTGAAAAAAAAAGAAAACACTTTTTATGTATCAGGGGATCTTAAAACCTGTATTTCCGTTGAAATTTTGAAATCGATTTTCCGCAGCATTACATAACTTTCTGTATACTACGTATATTGCTCTGTATATACGTATGTATACGAGAAAGTAAAAAGGAGTGAAAGGGCGGTAGGTGTACTGTTGATTGAATGTCTTTCTGTGACGGTACGCATTGTCTGATACTTAAAACGGTTACATCTAGAGGCGCTCTTCTAAGACGGGTTTAATTTCAGTTTAAAGCAAAAATGATTTTCACGAAATATCTCTATCAAGTAACAACGCGTTCACTTCGCTTATACCGGTTTTTTCTCAAGAAGTTTGAAAACCCCCTTTTCCCTTTATGGGAAGTTGTTAACAGCCAACAGTAGTGCGTGTCGTGCGAAAAAAATCTGACGATCATTCGCGATGTATGAATTTTGTGGAACATCCCTGCCTACAGAAGGACAATTGCAGTTTTGAAGTCTAGTTTGCTTGTGAGTTCGAGTCGGAGAGGACAGAAAGTGCGTTCCACAAGTCTTTGATGTTGGACATTTGCTGAGAGAAGACATGCAATCCTAGAAATCAAGAACAGTATCAGCCAGAAAACGTATCGACATTTGTACGTGCCATAGGACTAAAATTTAATAAAATTATAGAAAACAAAGAGCACACTTTGGTGAAGTTTGGAAATCTAAGCAGCTTAAGATGTATCATTTGGAAAACAAGGTATTTTTTTACAAAATCTATGTAATAAAAATTCGCCTGTATTTTATAATTCAAGTGAGGTGTTGTTTAAGTTACATTTTGTAGTTTAAAGGAATTAAAATAATTTTATCAAATCAGACTTCATTTTAAAGCAATTAACGCTTCTACGCTCCCTGTAAACTTTTAACTTTAATTAAGCGGTCACATCGTTTAACGGCCACTTTTTGCCGAAACCATTCGTGGCTGCTGAAGACAGGTTTACTTGTAGAAATGACATCCGCATGGTAGTAGATTTATGGCTGCTTTCTATACGAATGAAAATTAAAACATGTGTAATGAAACTTGAAATCATTAAAATTCCTTGGAAAAATCCGAAAACCACTCCTTTGCTCGGAAACAAAATTGCGTAGTGTGACATTTATCTTTATATTTAAAAATAATAAATTAACACACTTTAATATAAATTTAATTTCTATTTTGCTTGATTATATTTCACTGGTTATCAATGTAAGACTGGAATTTAATAAGTCAAATCGTACACTTACCAAGTGGAATAGTATATATAATATTTGGATGTTTGGCTTAGTCTGCTGTTCTATTTTGCTCAATGTGTTGGGAAACTCCCCGACATTTGTCTCCTCGAAACGTAATGGGAGAGCAGAGCACTGAAGTGTCTACGAAAGTGGGCGTTAAGATAGTGTCTACTAATAGCTCTTAAAGATAACACCGATGGAACAAGCAAATTGCCATTACAATACCTACTAAGCTTCATTAGAGCGATGAAGTACCTCGCTAATTTACCCGCTGCGTGAGTACTCTTAGATTCCTTGGCGAGATCACAGATCCGTAGATTCAGAGAAAAAAGTACTGAATTCTCTGTGTATGTCTCCCATGATTCTGAAGAATCTGTAATTTTGGAATATAATCTACAGGTATAAAGGAGAATTTATTAAAGTTCATCAGCTTTTTTCTTGCTTTTTTTAAAATTAATCTGACATATTTAAATTTAAGTTTTCAATGTGAGGTATTTACTATGATTATCGGATTTTTATGCAGTATAAAATGTTAAAATGTGCCGTAAAATATGCAGAAAAAATTTTAAAGTCAAATGTATGCAGTAAAATGTAAAATATTAAAAAATATGGAGTTGAAATAAGGGAAGTTATGTAAAAACACAACCCTAACGTACCTAAATACGTAATAAATGAAATGGAAATTACTTACGGATTTAATTATGCCGTGAGATTTTACGAAAACCAATTTACTGAAATGTATTTTACCTATGTAGTATAATAAGATAACAAAAGAAAGGTTTATAGCGATCTATTTATATGAACAAAGACATATAAGGATTTTCTTGATGAACTCTATGATGGCGATTTGTAAATATGTTTTTATAAACTGAAAATGAACCTTCCATATTCACACTAATGATTGATGCAAATTTAAAGCTGCTGAAAATATTTGGATCTGTTAGATAACTCAAAGTACTATTAGTCTGGCCACATAAAAATGTATTAAATCCTTCAATGTTTACAATCCATTGTTTTGTTTCAGTGCCACAGAACATTTCACTTAATTTATTTCCTACATTTCCTTAAATAGAATGAACTTTTCCCTGAATTCTTCTACGAATGCAAGCTCTGCTCAAGTTCCATTGCCCCTGTTCCCAACTCTTTAAGATGTCAGTTCAAAAATGGCAGATATGCTTTTATAAAAAAACACTTACGTAAAACTATCTGCTTTTTAGATAATTTTCTTGGCATGCTGGACATGTTTTCATTGAGGCATCACATTATTGGGGTGTAATTGCTAGAGTAAAATAATGCTGCTTCCAACCAAGTACTCCGCCTCTTTGCGACTGGTGCGGGTGGCGAAGGTTCATCTTCTATTATTTCCTTGTAAACTAGATAAGAGAAACAGGCGTTGGAGCTGTTAAAAATATTCTTTTCGGTCATTAATTAGAACATTAACATTTGGGAACAAGTGCCTCACTTTTTATCACACAAGTTTCATCAATTACATCTTTATAAAAGGGTTTCAAATGCTGCCCACTCTCAGTCATGTAGGGAGCTCCCTCTTTTTCCAAACGCAATACTTATTTTTTTTACTCTGATGATCCTATATTATTTTCAATCCATTATTAACAAAACCAAAAATTGTTTCGCAACTGATTTTTTCACGTTGTTTTGAGACTATAAGAAAGAGTTCACTAAGTACATTGCTATCCAAACAACCTATTAATAATTTTGCGATGTACTGTCCGTGTGCGTCAGTTGTTTCATCGAGCACTACTTACTCAAAACTAATGCCAACTCTGTCTCTTAATTGCAGTGTTTTTATAGCACCGTTGCAACTAGAGCAGTACATGAGAGTGGATTGAACGAGAGACGACGCTAGAGCAAATTGCCTGGGCATTCGAGAAATGGAGAGAAAAGCGAAGGGGCGTAAAAAGCAGATGGCGCGCAGCGCGTCCGCCCAGAGGCTCTTGCCAAGTTCACGCCCCGCACGCCCATCGCGCTCAACCGGCGCCCGCACCCACGCAGCCCAGCAGAGCAGAGGAACCAGGGAGCCGACGACGGGGCTTACTTTCTTTGCCAACGCAGCGTTACAAATACACAAGATGTATTGGAAAACAGACGTTTTCATGAAATTTGCTGTCCAATTTTTCGCGAAGTCCAAATCAATTTGTATTGACTTCATATATCACCCGAATTTCATGGTCTTATTGTCTGCCAACGATTTATTTCATTGCATTTTAATGGTCGATATTTTACATATAAGAAGAGAAATACGCAAATATGACATTCTTTCAACGATGACGTGAATAAAATATATTTTAGAAGAGAAATTTGTAAAAATCTGGAAAGAAAATTTATAGTAAGAATGTGGTTGCATCAACATGTAAATTTGTGATGACACCAAATAAATATCAACAATATTTTAACATCATTAATTATATTTAGAAACATTATTCTTAATCTTAATTTTAAATGGTATTTTTAATACAAATCATTTTTCAAGATTGTATTCAGGGAGTTGTGGAACACAACTACTGCATGCAGTGGGATAAATTCGGTGTCATAATTGAAACCGCAACTGCTTTCAGAGAAACTCCCACGAGAAAGAATAACACTATCAGCTACCTTTTACAGGTCCAAAGAAAAAAAAGCTGAAAATCCCCAGCGAGCGGCATCAAGAACACAGTATATACTATTTTTAAGTCATCCTCCCGGAGGGAGAGCGTAAAATGCGTCTACACAATGCGCCGGAATTGTTCCTAAGGCGAACACGGCGGAATGGCGGCGTTGAAGAGTTGTTGGAAAAAGAAGTTTCTTCCCCTCGCGGTTGGAGTGGCAGGGGAGGGGTTCCGAGAAGGAAGCTCAGTCCCCTGCACCCTCGCCCTGCGCCCACGCCTGTGTTTTCGCCCGCGTTCTCGCCCGCGCTCAGCCCGCGCTGTCCGCGCTCTTGTCCGCGCTCTCGCCCGCGCTCTCGCTCGCACTCTCGCTCGCGCTCTCGACCACGCTCTCGCCCGCGCTCTCGCTCGCGCTCTCGCCCGCGCCCTCACCCGCGCCCTCGCCCGCGCTCTCGCTTGCGCTCTCGCCCGTGCTCTCGCCGCGCTCTGGCCTGCACTCTCGCCCGCGCTCTCGCCCGCGCTCTCGCCCGCGCACTCGCCCGCGCTCTCACCCGCGCACTCGCCCGCGCTCTCGCCCGCGCTCTCGCCCGCGCTCTCGCCCGCGCTCTCGCCCGCGCTCTCGCCCGCGCTCTCGCCCGTGTTCTCGCCCGCGCTCTCGCCCGCGCTCTCGCCCGCGCTCTCGCCCGCGCTCTCGCCCGCGCCCTCGCCCGCGCTCTCGCCCGCGCTCTCGCCCGCGCACGCGCAAGCCCGCCCCCACCCCATCTCGCCCGCAAGCCTCAGCTGCGTGCTTCATCGGCGCTCTGAGCGAGGTAGCGAGGTTCGCTCGCGCTGGCTCCAAGTGCGGCCAGCGTGCTTGGAGAGCGCGCGCTCATCAGCGGAACTTCTTGAGCGCGCGGCACAGCGCCACCGGCGGGGGGCGGCGGAGGAAGCGATGGCGGCGGCCGCCCCGCGCTGAGCGCACCCTCAGGTGTTGCTCTGGCGGGTGGCGTCCCGTCTCCCGCTTCCTGACCCGCTCTCCATGCTTTTCCCCGCCCTGCTCGAGCGTCTCCCAATCCCCGTAGCCATTAACTTCCGTCGCCCCATGCCACTCGAAGAGTTGCTGCTTCGCTCTCCCTCCCCGGCTCCTCAAGATCACTTCCATCATTCCTCCGCCTGCTTAGGTTTTACCGGCGCAAGCGTTTCTGTTCTTTTTCCTGTTGCTGTTAGGCCCTCTTTAGCTCATTCTTTACACTCATACTTTTGGATTTTCTTTAGGTGATTCTCCAATGTTCTCTATCATCGTTTCACATGTTCATGCCATTTTTTGATTTACGTATTTTCTATTTGCAACTTCCTCATATATCGTTACTAAAACACCATTTTCTTGAACATTCTTTCATCCTCGACCTGACCAAACGGTGCCTACACCGGCTCACTTTATCTTTACATCGTCAAATTTGCACTTTAGCGTTTGATATCTTTTTTGGCATTGCCAAATCCTCTCTGCGTTATCGTCATTCATACAAAATCGGATTTTCTTACTTCGCCACTTGCTCCCTTTCATTCAGATTTTATCTGCTCCCTTTGTGTTCTCTCTATTGTCGGCCCTTTCCATTGGCTGTCTCTGTCGTCCCATTCAAATTTCATTTCCTATCTGGCTCTTGCGGCTGTCTTTTCATCTCTAGTTCTCCACCTCTCCCGCGCCGACCTTCCCTTCTTTGCACTATCGCCCGGACTCAGCCCGTCGCCGCCCCTCTCCTGTTCGTTCCCTCGTTCGCGCCCATCGTCCTCCCGACCGCTCCCCTTCCGCCGCCGCGGCCCCGGCCCCGCCCCCGGCCCCGCCCCCGGCCCCGCCCCCGCGCCTTCCATCAAACTCCACTGAATCCGTTAATAACCGAGCGCCATCTGCTGAATGGGCCGGCAGGCGTGTTTCCATTAGACTGGCCTTCTTTCGGCGCGCCGTAATTTGGTTGGTGGCATCGGAGTCTCGGCCGCGGGTGCCGCACCGCGCGCGCTCGCACCTGGTCCCCGGCCGCGACGCATCCCGCCCGGGCCTCGCCGCCCCGCCCCTCCCTGCGAAAGGGGCTGCAGCAACGAGCGATTACGCCTTGCGTCTTGCGGCCGGGAGTTTGCAGCGAGGGAGCGAGCGCACGAGCCACGGGTGAGCTCCCTCCGTCAGCCGCTTGAGTTGACTTAAAGAAGATGTTGCAAAGAGGAGTCGCCTTCATGGTGGACATTGACAGATCCAAGAATATTACTTAATAATGATGATGATTCTTTCAACCTTCATGCGTATTATAAAGTATAGCACCCGAGAAACGAAAGGAATATACGGATTATGTTTGAATTAATATCTGTTGACCTGTTTGCGTAAGTGCCATCTCTCTCCATCCTGCAGCAGACAACCTGCCGCTTCCGCTCGCGGCCAACTAGCGAAGGCCATATTACACACTTCTTTTCACGAATCTGATCAAAGTCTTTTCAAAATTAATTTTTCCTGTTTATTCGTTCGTATTGTGAACTCGATAATTGGGAAGAATAACGATCGTCTTGCTGCCTTGCTTGATATTAACTGAATGTAGAAATGATGGTTAGTGCTCTACCTTATTAAATATTGTTATCGTTTAATTCCCATAATAAGCTATCACAATGTACAGGTGTGTAGTGAATGACATTTATTGTGGTTATAGTTTATAACTGAGTTGCATTAAATAAATGTATAATAATAATAATAATAATAATAATAATAATAATAATAATAAATATAAATAAAATAAATGTAAATAAAGCACATAATAAATGTAACCAATATCAGTGCATGTCTTCTAGAATTTAGTGAAAAATATAGTTATTCAAATTATTGTTATCCATGTTGTCGCGGCAGGAAGTATTATTCCTTCACGAAGGACATGATGAGGGATAAGAGCCCAAATCTGTAGCTGATTTATTCTTGACCATATATTTTATTAAATGGAAGCGAATATTTTGTTAACAATTCTTGCCCAAAACGCGCATTTCTTTCGGTATTCAAAATTGATTTGCTTGCTATTGCTTAGGATAGGGATCCCAGAACTTAGAAAACGTGCACAGAATCCACTTCTCCCCGAAGCACGCCACGCGCAGTTTTTAACTGTTTGACGTAAAATAAAAATAAAAAACAGCATTATGATCACGTACCCAATACATTTAATAAGCAACAGATTGGAGAGTGGGGAGGTTGTTGTGGGAACATTGTTGGGAGGCGGTGGGGAGGTGTTGGGGAAGTGCGAACGTTGCGCGCTCGCATAAGCGCTCTTCTTTCTACCTTGCGAGCTTCCGGCCCAGAGGGTGTATGGTGGGGTGGCAGGGGCGGGGCTGGTGGCCTGGAGCTGGGGGCTGGAGGGGAGGGAGTGACGCGGCTCCTCTCCTCTCCTCTCAGCGCACAAAGGCCCTCTGCTCCGGCTGATCCACGGGCCCCGTCGCGTGGACCGAGAGAGTCGCGCGCTCGCGCTGAGTGTATTACATTGCAGAAATGAAGTGAGAGTAATATATTCGAAGACGTGACGCATTGAAGTCCTTTTGAAGATTTTTCCCCCGCTAATGGATTAGAAGATGCCTGTGTCCGATGCTTCGGAAAGCGAACCGAGAACTTAAGCACGCGATGAAAATCTATCCTCAGATTAACGACTCCTCTGATACTACGTGTTTCCGCACGGGCTGAAGTAGAGAGGAAGGCAAGGCGTGAAAAATAAACTTCCACAATTCGGAGAAAGCGGTTTGCGGATACAGTCTTGTATTTGAAGTTATCGTTTTTTTAAAAGTCAGGGAAAAACACGATTGCATACTAACACCCTACACAGAACATACGATAGAGTGAAGAGCTGATTTAAATTCAAAATTGTAAACAAATTAAGTCAGAGCAAAAAAAGTAGAAATCGTGGCTAAGTTGGAATAGTACTCATGGGAGGACAATGGTCAAATCCACAACGTTGTTCTGGATTATAAAAGATAAACAGGGAGAAGAATTCAGTCGGATTTCATTTCATAGCAACTAAAAAAATTGAGAAAAGGATGACAACTGTTTTCGAAAAAACTCAAAATGGAGTAGGTGACCCAAAACCTAAGGTGGACGCGGATAACATCTCCTCGGATAATCGTTTTCTCGGACCTTAGATATAAAAAAATAATAATAACAGTAACAATAATAATAACAATAACAGTAACAATAATAATAACAATAACAGTAACAATAATAATAACAATAACAGTAACAATAATAATAACAACAATAACAATAATAATAACAGGAATATTTACCAACGAGTTAATCCAGCATACTTGCTGTGGATGCACCACTTTGGCTCAAACACTACTACTTCAGACACAACTGCGTCGTCAAAGTAATGCACTAGGCCGTAGCCAAGAGATACATCATAGAGCGTGAGCAAGCAATCTTATTACAAGAGCAAACTAGAGCAAGTAATCAGATATGGTCGAACTTGAATCCTGTCGGATAGTGTAATTATCACTTACCGAACAATGGAAGCACACAAAGCAGATTTTGTTCGGTTTGAGAAAATATCGAAAACAACGTACATCATTGATGCTGCGGTTCCAACAGATGTAGGTGTACCTGAGAAGAAAATGACATACCAACCACTGGCTATTGAATTGATGTAAAGAATGGGCATAGTGGAAGTATTTTCAGTGGTGGTGTCATCAAATGGATTGGTCACCGGGACCTTAAGCGACTGGCGTTTGAAAGTGGAAATATGCAACTTATGTAGAAAACAGTAGCGATAGTAATGCCAAGTATTCATGGGAATTGATGTACTTTTGAATTCAGTATTACGTTAAATTAGGTGTAAATTGATATGATCGCATAAATCTGTACAATTAATCATGTGAATATACTACGAGAAAATAAAGAGATAACAATAATTACGTTTTTTATTAAAAATAGGATGCGAGTGAAAACAATTCTACACAATAGTATGGATACCATTAATAGTTGTGTCCCCCAAAAGAAGTATCTCAAAATTACTTTATTTTTAAGTGCTGCTTTTTATCCTTCTGAATTTTCTTTCTCAAGATTTCCTTATCTACTTTAAAAAATACAAAACATTGTTACGAAAAGTCATAAGGCAGGCTAAAATCATGAAAAACGATCAGGATATTTTGAACTCAAATAATAAAACAAAAGCAATGTGGAATATAATAAAAAATACTACCAAATCAACTAGAAAACCCGTAGAGAATGTTGTTTTAAAATATAACGATATAAATGTCAACGATCCGGCAACAGTGGCTAGTCTCTTTAACCAATACTTTTCGAGAATTGCTGCCGATCTCACTAAGGGTCTTCAGGCACAAAATTCAAAAACAGACAGTTCACCCAAAATTTTAGACACAATGTTCGTTTCCGAAACTTCTTCCTATGAAATTCTCAAAATAATCGGTAAACTAAAAAATAAATATTCGTCCGGTTTAGATGAATTCCCAGATTCTTTGTTAAAAACTTGTGCGTATGCCATTATACACCCGTTAACTCACATATTTAATGCATCTTTATGCACTGGAACGTTTCCAGATATTTTCAAAACAGCTAAAATTAAGCCGCTCTTCAAAAAAGGCAACAAAAATGAAATTCAAAATTATCGGCCCATCTCTCTTCTATCAGTTTTTTCAAAAATATTAGAGAGACTTATTTACGTACGAATGGAAACCTTTCTCACTAAACACAACGCGCTTTCAGATTGCCAACGTGGATTTAGAAAACCAAAATCAACGGAAACAGCTATATTTTCTTTTCTTAAAGATGTCGCCTCATCATTAGATCAAAACGAGGCACCTATTGGATTATTTTTAGATCTCTCAAAAGCTTTTGATATCATTGATCATGACATTTTACTTTCAAAATTACCTTCATATGGAATCCGTGGTATTGCTCTAGATTGGTTATGTTCGTACCTTAAACAACGATCTCAGAAAGTTGAAATACCTTACTGGAATGATGGAACATTACGTACGCACCTTTCCGACTCTTTGCCCGTTGCATGTGGAGTTCCTCAAGGATCGATTTTAGGCCCTATTCTGTTCCTACTTTACGTAAACGATATGCCCTCGACGATTCGAAACGGAAGAACGGTTATCTTTGCGGATGATACGAACATCCTTTGCAATAAAGAAACCGTAAATAGTACAATATCAGATGTTTCAAATTGGTTCCGAAATAACAAATTAATAGTAAACGAAAAGAAAACGATTTTAATGCAATTTTCCATTTCAAATAAACAATTCTGTGCTCCATTGAAAATGAACGGTGTACCATTGACTGATGTTAAGGCAACAAAATTTTTAGGTCTCTCAATTCAGTCAAACCTTAAATGGAACGTCCATTTAAATGAATTGAACACAAAATTAAGTTCATTATGCTACGCGTTCAGAATTCTTGCAAATTCGGTCAGCCTTCATACTGCTCGTTGTGTATACTTCGCGAATGTTCATTCCCGCCTGAGATATGGCATAATATTCTGGGGAAATACATCTTATAGCTCCCAGACTTTTAGATTACAAAAACGAATTGTACGAATAATAACCAAATCCCACCCACGTGATTCTTGTAAGCCTCTCTTCATTAATCTAGGAATTCTACCATTACCGTGTCTTTTTATTTACGAATCAGTGGTTTTTGTAAAAAATGACTTGCTTAAGGGCGGGAATATATTTTCAGAAAATGCCGAAGTCTATTACTATAACACTCGACGTAGAAATCATATTCATCAGGTGACAGTATCAACAGCTCATTACAAAAAATTCACATACAATACATGTAAATTATTTTACAACACTTTGCCAGATGACATTAAACGATTAAATTCAATAGAAAAGTTTAAATCCAAGTGAAATCGTTTCTGCTGCATAACTGTTTCTATACAATTAGAGACTATACTGAGCATCACAAGAAAAGTAACATTAATTTTAACAATGATACATAATGCATTATTTACCATTTGGACTGTATAAATAAGTATAAACAACCTGTAACAACTATTGTAACACAGCTTCCGGGTCAATGACCCCCATCTCGATCAGGTTTTCGTCCAGTTTCCCTGATCCATTGAGCAAATGCTGAGATGGCCCCTTGTTTTGCTTCTGGACATAAATGTAACTTCATTTTCTGTGCACGTCTTTTAGAATTCAGTGGGAAATACAATTATTCAAATTATCGTTTCCATGTTGTCGCGGCAGGAAGCCAAAATTTATTGCTTATTTATCCTTGAAAATAGATTTTATTACATGGGAGTTTTTTTTTCTTCCTTTCAAAATTAAAAATTTATTGCTTATTTATCCTTGAAAATAGATTTTATTACATGGGAGTTTTTTGTTTTTTTCTCCCTTTCAAAATTCAAAATTTAAGTAGTATATGACTTAGTGTAGGGATCACAGGATTTTGAAAATGTGCACACAATTCACTTTTCCCCATAGCACGTCATACGCAGTTTTTAACTGTTTTTTTGACGTAAAATAAATAAATAAATAAATAAATTTATTTTCTCGATCGCGCGTCCCCATGTTTTTTCATAAAAAGTTACCCTTCATTCATGATTAGAAAGAAAAACGAGAAGTGATTTTAGCAGTTAAAATACTTTTTCATATTTCATTCATTAGATATGTTTACTTATCACGTACACATTAATTTTATTGAAATTATTGTGTATACAATGTCAGATTTAAGCAATAATTGAAAGTCATCAAATCAAAATGATCCTGTTATCGCTATCTCCGCTAATTGGATTTCGGGTAGGCGGCGTTCTACTGTATACCGATAGGCGCTTTACAGTTTGTATTTGCTGCAAGAACAGATATTATGTAATGTAAGAGTGTATTGTAAATATGGCTGTTTCTGGGAACACTGATTTCCTAAAACACGTTTGCAGTCCAAAATTGGTTTTACTACAATTCAAAACAGATAATCCGACGCAATCAGAATAACTAAAAGTTATGACATGAAGCACCGAATTTCGTATTTTGTGCCCATACCGTAGTAATTTAATTGTAGTTTTATGTTCTTGTATAATGATTTTTGCTCTGAAATATATAAGCCTAAAAGCAATACCGGAGTCGACTGGATAACATTCAATATACTATCAACTGATCGAGAGTCGAGTGATCATCATCCATTATACAATCAACCAAATTTTACATTTTGCCTGGTAAATCGCCATTACAGAATATTTCTTACGAACTTGTTTTTTTTATTAGATGCTTTTACCACATTTTGCTTTTGGGTGGATTATTGATAATTATCTTTTTTTGTTACTGGCGGTACCCAATAACAACACCATTGCTTCTGCGCGGTAGCAGTAACAGTCAAAACAATCTATCTGCATTGAAAGTGGTCTAAAATGGTTTTCTTATAATTTGTCTAATGTATTATGCGAAAATCATTGCATTTTACTGGCAGTAAACATTTTGGAACTAACGTTTCTTTGATTGATGTTTTCGAGCTCGTCAACTGCTGAGGTTATTTGCCCCATAAGTGCAATGCATGTTTTTATCCCAGGAAATGGCGGTGATCTTTCTCAAATGGCTGGCGCTATCCGGCGGTGACCTACGTCGGCTTGCGGGGATTTTCACAAACCACGAATCTCCTACCAACGTGGCACTGCCCCAGCGGCGACAACCTCTAAGCTTCCGACTGGACATGTGTGGTAATGTAGTGCATGTGAGTGTAAGTGCGTGTAAGGGGTGAGGAAAGGACAAGGAAGAAGGAAAGATCGCGAGCGGTCCTTGGCCCATTTTTAGGTACCAATTGCTCCGGCATTCGTCTGGTGTTGATGAAAAAAACAACAACAACGGAATACTACCAATTAGAGCAGCCCGGACGCTTGAAGTCAGCTCAAGATAGAGACTAAATTTGTCTTAGCTAACACGCTAGTGTTGAAAATTTTGCCACCGTCGGAACTCGAACCCCAGGACCTTTCGGTCAGAGGCACTGCAGTGACATCAGTTGATCTCCTCAATAATTTTTGTCGGAATATTCTTGATAATAGTAATGAATTGTAGATATTACCTGGTAAAAACTTTCATTTTCACCTTTAGAATGAAAATGCTGCATAAAAAGTACAAATGTCCGTTCAAAACATTAATTGTTAAAGACACATTGCAAATATAAGGAATTAGCCAATTGCCGAGACATATTTTCGTTATTTTGAATACTCTGAAAGATTTTTGCATTTCTAAGAATGCCCGTGCTGTCGCCTGTGTCAATAAAATTCAATGTATAATGATTTCCAAGGATTAAAATATTTATGAAATAGAATAACTTATTTCCGTCATTTGTGGGTCAACATATAAAGCTTTATTCACCTTAGCGTAACATATTCTGGCCAACTATGTTTCGGTATCTAATTACCTTTACCTCTTTAACATTAAAAAATATTTAATCAAGTGAAGCTTGCGGAGTAAAATATTGCCACCTGCATTGCAACGCATGTATATGTATATGTAGTATTGAAATACTTTTCTATTTTATTAAGTTTTTTTATTTTTCTATAATTCAATGAGAATTTACCACCGATGAGTCAGGAATTCCTTTCCTCATTAAAGCAAAAGCGTTGAATGTTAAATTCACAATATCTGACAAACATACACAATTAGTCTACACTGCACAAACATTTTAATTAAGAAACGATCACATTAAATTCACTACTGTATCTACGTGCATGTTGCAGAGAAGGATGTTAAATAGACAGGATTACAAGTTCTGTTGCTCAAGAAAAACATTTCGAATATGGTTTGCTCTGAAACAAACAAAAAGCAGTAATTGGAGATATGCGCAGTATTGGGTAAACTTTCTCTTAAAAACAGTTATTTACTCCCAAAATCTCAAATTCTACATAACTGTCAGTCTGTTTTGCCTGTTTTCAATTATACATATTCGTCAATATCAATACATATACAATACAATCTCAATACATATTCGTTTTAGGAATGGTTCATACTCTTCGCCTTCCGTAGAATTACATAGGGAAAAATATCTTTCAAGTGGAACATTGATATTTCATTGAGAATCAGAAAAGAACATCTTAGTAATTTTCATTGAGAATAAATGGTTACTTACTTACCGAACAAAAATGTCTTTTTCTGTTTTTATGGTTAATATAAATGAAAAAATTGTTATTGCTTATTTTTTGGGCTTTATGAAACGACGCTACTACAAAACCAGCCACGATACAATTCTGGGAAACAGCATTTTTACGATGTGGGTTCGTTTGCTTCATTTCATAACAATTATTCCTTTAATCAGATTACAAGAGAACAATAGTCCACAATTACCGTGATCCATTGAAACATGCCGTACAATCCATTGTAATTATTCCATTTCTGCATTTGCGTGTATTGCAGCATTTACAAAAACGATTCCGACAAAACATATTTTACAATTAGCTTTTATATTTTATATTTGTTTGCCTGGTTAACACGTAATGAAAAGTGTCAAAGGAAAAACGTTGAATCTATGTCGATCAAATTCCTAAAGAAACCACAATTTGATGCATTAATTTTATTAGAATTAAAATATTTAATACTTTGATGATATAAAATTACGATCGCATATAATAATCGGGTTATGCTAACGATGAGGTATCAATGAACAACGACAAGATACTTAAGCTCAAAGTTTTCATGTTGGAATCTTTTACGATAATGACACAAAAGTTAAAATGTCTGCCTGCAAAAAAGCCTGCCCGAAACTAATGCATGGAAATTTGCCGATCAATCAGTGGCATTTTCAATAAGCAGGATCATTTTACTTTCTTATCTTACTATGTATTTACGTAGTAAGTAGAAAGAATTGTAATTGTGGGGCAAAAGCCGACAGAAAAACTTGTAACATGTGGCTCTGATTTCGAAAAAGTGGATACATCTTGTTCGTATATGAAGTAGATAACTTCATCTAACACGTTGTGTAGTCGGAATCCATGTTCTGAAGGTTCTTGAAATCGAAAAATTGGTTGTCGACAAATCGTCTTTGATCAATGATAGCGCCTATACGTTCGGGCGATTTCCTCCAAATCTGACTTTCCTCTCATCGACCTGGACGAACTCGAACCCCTCTGAGTTTGAAACTGATATTTTCTCCAATTTGGTTAAACGTTTTCTCGGATAGATCAAAGGATACTTAAAAATGATCCTGGTCTAATTTTCATTGAAATATCTAAATGTTTGCAAATTCCAAAAGCTCAGATGTTTTTCGGCAACTTTTTAGAACAATAATATTGAAGATGGAGATTTTCCTTTAATAAAATCTGTTTTTCAAAGACAAATCTTTAAATAAGGCCGTGAACAATTATTTGAAAATATGAGTAATTTTTACATAATTTTGAGTGAAATATAGACAATTTTCAAACAACTATTTTCTCGAACATTTTATTTGTTTTTCTTCGGATAGTGCATTAGACGCTAAATGGCGCAGATCTTATTTTCGGCACTCTGTACTTTTGAAAATTGCAAACAAAAACATTAAGATTGGAAAACTACAGTATTTCTTAATATTTATTACAGATATTCTGATTTTCGAAAAAATATGCAAAAACTAATAATATTAGACAGAAAATGTGTATCACATTATACAAAATCTAACTTTAAATAACGTATTTCAGTGACAAAGATTTCTCTCTTTAATAATAAGGTTGAAGACGGGGCTAAAATTATTTTCAAAGTTTTGCTTTTGCGGCGGTATCAAGTATCCTCAAAAAGTGTATTCTGTTAAATCAACATTGATTTTTTGCAGTATTAGATAACTTTTTTCTCTGAGCTACTTACATTACAAAGTAACTAGTGGTGCTACAAAACACATACTTTTTCGCTTTATTTCTAACTTGTGCAAGTTAAAAAATGCAGATATTTCAACGAAAACGAGACTTAAACAATTTTTTAAATGCCTTTTGCTCTATCTCGTAAGATTACAGAAAGTATTTGGAAATGTTTTTAAGAAAAATGTAAAAAAATTTCCTCTATTTCACGCAAAATTACGCAAAGACTACATCATATTTTCGAAAAAATTACAAGATCTTATTTCAAGATCTGTCTTTGTATGGAACTTGGAACGGAATTTATTAAGGAAAAAATCAGTATCGAAAATATTGTAAATGTAGGAAAGCGCCAAAAAATTGCACTCCAGCAATTTCCGAAAAAAACAGGCATTCATTTAAGCGTCTTTCATGCTCTCCGAAAACAAAGTTTAATAGAGAGAAATTGGAGCCATTTTTGAGAAAAATTTGAAAATGTTTTTGAGGCTTCATGTAAATTATGCCAAACATGAAAATATCAGTTTCAAACTCAGAAGGTCTTGAGTTACTTTAAATCGATCGCGGATTATCAATTTGGGAGTAAATTGGGGGAATAGTTTAGGCGTTACCCAGGCAGAAGAATAAACGGAAAGACAAACGGATGGAGAGATGGGCGGACGGAGGGAAAGACGGACGGAGGAAGACGCGGAGGCTTGCAGGCGGAGAGACGGGTGTTCGAAGAGGACGGAGAGGGGGGGGCGGATGCAGAAAGTAATTTACTACGTATGGGAACAAGGCTTACTTATTTTTCGTTACTAGGGCCTCAATAATTGTTTTGTGTCGAAAAATTATCGATTTCCGGCGCACGATTACAATACTTTCTCTTCTTATAAAGTAAGGCAAGAAAGTAAAAAAATATTCTAACTTTAATTTAACGGAATTTAAATGTCCTGATGTCTTCATTAATGCCAGTCCGTGACTTAAATTGCAGCAAAAAATTGTGTTCAACTTTTAGTCTTCTGTAAGTAAATTACACTGGTATTCAAAAATAAACTTTTTCTTTCACGAGAGTGAAAATAACAGATTTTAGAAGTATTTTTATACTGAATTCAAATATCATTTCAGTTTTTCTTCATCAGGCAGAAGTTTTGTAAGATATTCATTTCATTTTCATAACTAGCTATCCACCTCTAAATGGTATTCCTCCTGCCTTACATTCTGACTACTCATTCCGTACCTAGAAAATGGTAATGATCTTCGGACGTATTCTGTATCTGGAACATCTCTCTTCTTGGTCCAGCATTAGTCAGCCAACATATTAGAACTACACTTGCCTTGCTTTTCATTACAGAAAATGCTCCCCGTGCTCATCGCTTACAGCCGAAGATTTTCCGGAAGCCTAAATATGAGTCTAAGAAGTGAATTTACAAAGATATGTTACACCTCACAGCTTTATAAGAATGAAGAAGATCAAGGACCTAGTCCGATAATTTTCTGCTTTATGGTTTCCAAGGAAATTGCAATTTAAATTTTATAAAGACTGCCAGACTGCTTTTTCTAGTGGATTTAACAGTTCTTCAAAATTTGTATCTACCATTAATGATAGATTTTGTGGACCTAAAATTAAATTTTCAAAATTCAATTTCAATTTGGAAAATTTCCAAAAGGATCACTTAATCTGGAAAATTTCAATTTCAAGTACGAGAATCCATCAGAAAATTTATCCGTAGATTTTATGAAATTTTTCATTCCTCCTAATTTAAAATGCAATGGAGGTAAATATATTTTTACTAAATGGACCAATGACACATTTTTATCGCCAGAGATACAAGATTCCTTTGATATTTGTCCAACAGAAATATCAATCACTTACATGATCCCTCCAAATGATACGAATTGCAAATGGTATATTATTATGGCTACCATTTTTCTATCAAGACAACAGTCTTAACACACAAAACATTTTTGGGGCCCAGCTCTTTTCAAAATCACCATCTTGACAGCCAAAGTAATGTCGATAACACTTTTCAAGTGGCGTTAAATTTCGCCTCTGAGTCAGCTCATCACAAATTCAGCGGAAATTATCAGCATGATTTACAAACGTTCTTGGCATGACGAAAATACAAAACACTAAAACACAGCTTACATAGTACACTTTTAAACGCAAAGGAAGAAAATATATTAGGAATGATATTCGTGCTAATAAGCTCACTGAGTATGAAAAAAATGCACTAGATTCACTAATTTGATTTCTCGTGAAGAAAACCTTGTTGATCAGTGTTATTTAGGGATATGCAAAGTTAATGCTAACAGGTTAGAAATGTGAGTTTGGAGCAGTGTCAATCTAAATACCTTTTTTATTTTTTAAATAGTAAGAAATGCAAACATATTTTCTTGAATCGTGTGCACTTATTTTATAAACGCAATACATATGTATAATCTAATTGTAGTTTGAACTGCAACTAGTAACTTGCAGAATATTTCGAATTATATGGTATCACGATCTGTGTATATATATATATATATATATATATATATATATATATATATATATATATATATATATTCAGTTAAATACATCTTTTTTATTATGGATACCAATTATATATGATAAATTTCGGTAACGGAGAACAGCACAACATTCTTGAGTTCAAGTTGCTAAGACAGTTTCAAATCGCGCAGCTTTAGCTCAACAACGTTTATTCTCCTCCTGGCGCTATCTCAGCTTTAACCGCAGCACAGACGAAAAACGAGCGATCAAGCATGTTGACGCGCCCTACATGAATTTTGGATAAGGCGAACGGCGACGGAATGGTCAATCGGGGTGGAAATCTTCACAATGAAAGGGTGTCGCTTCCCCCAAAGCGACAGCATAGATCCGCCCATTGTCAGAGCTGCAATGAAAATGAGTAGAAACCGCGACTAATCTAGTGCTCAATAAAAGAACGATTTCCTTTCTTGTGTGAACGTTGCGTATTTTATGAGAAGCTCTTTGTTTCCCTTTTCCCGAAAGTCGAGAAGGAAATCTTTGTTGTCTTTAGCGAGCTAAATCAGAAGCGAGAGATCGAAACTTCTTTCGCAGCGCAGGAAAGAGAGAAGGAAAAGAGAACGGAAAAGACGAGAGCAACGGAGACAGAGAGTTTGGGAGAAGCGTGGACTTAAATGAGCTCCGGAGAGAAACCAGCCAACTCTTGAACGAGTCAATTGCCTACGATGCACGTGTGCGGGAGAGGCATGGTGGCTGGAAGGAAGGAGAGAAGAGCAAAGGGAGAGCAGGGCATCGGCGGGGAATGGAGACAGCTGGAAGGATCAGGAGCGAGCTTATGCGGGAACACGCGGGGCGGGGGAGAGGCGGGATGGGCGAGAGGCGGGACGGGCAAGAGGCGGGGCGAGCGAGAAGCGGGGCGGGCGAGAGACGGGGCGAGCCACAGGCGTGAGAGGGGCGGCGCGGGACTGGCAAAAGGAGAGAGAGAGAGAGAGAGAGAGAGAGGGAGAGAGCAGCCGGTGGGGAGACGTAGAATCGGAGCGCGGCTTGCAGCGACGCGGCCAAGCAGAAGGGAGCTGACGACGGCAGAGAATGCAGAAAGGAGAAGAAGCGCCAAAGGGAAGAGGGGAGGAGGCAGCCCCGGGCCACAGGGCGCGAGGGCGAGGACGAGGCTCTTCAACGCCGAGCTCGCTGAATCCCAATTGGTGGCATTTTAGAGAATTAATAAACGCTATCGAAGGCAAACGTTTTCTTCTGAGACGAGTCAAGTTGACCTTTATCTAAATACGTAGTCGTCAGTAAACATTTAATATTTTTAGAGGAAACCTTAGCATTGAAAGCAGGTCTAATACTATAATGGTGGACTGCAACAAAAAAAAGTGCTGCTGAACAAAACCACACACATAGTTTTCCAAAATTTACTACGCACACTGCTCAAGAACGACATAGAAAAATACTCTCCTAAACACTGTAGATCATCAAATGAAAAACCAAAACGGTCTTCACTCATACGTCATAGAGTACGTACACAGTACATTTCTTTATACTCCCAAACCATCAAACAGGGAATGGAAAATCTTGTTCCTTGTGGGCTGTTCCTTGGAGTCTTGCAGTCGCGTGACGTCCGCTATGTCGAAAGCAGAGACGCACTGAGTATGAGAGTTCAGTCAGCTCACGCAGTATGATAATAGTCGGAGTACCACAATCAAATATTTCTATACAATCAAAACGGAAACTAATTCTTTTTCGATTTTCCGGAGTTCGCAAATATGTAGACATCTCTCACATGGCCGCCGGCTGCACAGTTTCCTTTCAATTTCTGTGCGCATTAGAAATTAGTAATATAAGTAATTCATTACGGTACTCCACATTTGCAATGAGTAAAGATTACATTCAGAATCTAGGTGAAAGTAACTATGAAGACTATTTGTATAAAGGAGTAATAACCGTCAGAAGCGAACAGGAAACTGATTTATTTATTTTGACTTTTCGACCTAATCATATTCTTGCGCACCGTGTGCAGCCGTAATTGTGGAGTTCGGTAATAGTTGCTACTGGCATGGTAGGCTGCAATGGAATAAGGGAACGCGGCAGCGCCTGCGCCGTTTCAACGAGCGGCAGCGTGACGTACGAAGTGTAGAAGAGAGACGAGGAGGAGCTCGCAATCGGGTTGCGGTCACGCCCCTTCAAGAAAGCTCATTCACAATGAAATGCATCGTATACATAACGTAAACAAAACGTAAACGTAATGAAAATGTAACGCAAACAACGTAAACTCAACGTAAACGCAACGTAAACGCAACCTAAACGTAACGTCAACGTAATGTAACGCCAACTTAAAGCAACGTAACGTAACGTGACGTTAACTTAACGTCAACCTAACGTAATATCAGCGCTACGTAACGTCAGCGTAATATTACGTCAAAGTGACGTATCGTCAACGTAACGTATCAAGGTAACGTAACGTCAACGTGACGTAAACATGACGTCAACGTAAAAGAAACGTAAGATAAACGTAATGTAAAAGTAAGGTAAACGTAAAGTAAACATAAGGTAAACGTAACGTAAATGTAAAATAAACGTAACGTAAACGTAAGTCGTAACAGTGAACATTAATCTCAGAAGATCGTTGAAAAAATATGAGAACACACCACGTTCAGCAGGAAGATCCGAATAACACGAAATTCGCGTTTTCGTTTGAACATAATGCAGTTTATAAATTGTCGTTCATTATCATCTTTGTTCATGAAACGGTCCGTAGAATAATTAGTCGCGTTTAAGGTATACTAAATAATTATAATCGAAGCATAATCACGTCTATTTCACTTCATGACATTCGTTTGTATGTAGGATTTCTGTGCAGAGTATTTATTGAATCGTCTTCGATTAGGGGATATGCTTACGTTTACGTTGAAGCTTATTAATTATTATTAACGGCACGTCACTGTTAACGTCAAAAATAAACGTATATGTTTATGACCTGAAGTCTACATGAACATTTTCATTGTGAATAGCTCTTCAGGTCAGGTCTTGAGGCAGTTGTGGCTGTCCAACGCAGTCTGACCCACAAGAGAACCACTTGCCGTTCATCTGCGCAAAATGCGCTACCTTCCTTTGGTATCCCGAAATGATTTAACAAGAACTTGAGAATGCTACAACTCTACTTACTTTTATTGGCGTTTTTACTTGTCAGCCGTTGACTCTTATTTTGCGGTTCAAGCCTTCTTTATCTACCCATAGATCATCGCCAATTCTCCTTTCATGCATGGTTTCAGTTATTCCTGAATTCCAGTTTCTCCTCTTTTCATCGTTCCTGGAGAAGACCAATCGAGGACATTCTTAGGCCATCTTGAATCTGATATTCTTCTCAGATGACCACATCATTGCAGCGTTTAATTTCCTAATGTCCACAACAGATTCCATTTACTGCATCAGTTCCCTGAACTCTACGTTTATAATTTTCTGCAGTCTAGGAATTTGTCAGTTCCTTCATAGTCCATTCATTTCTACTGAACACAATTTCTGCTTCTGTCGGTTCAGCAGGGTCCAACTCCCTCCACCATAGGTTAGAATACTTTCAATAATAATTCTTAAAATAATATTTTTTGATCTTACGAGAATTTTCCGATTGCGTAATGTCACTTCAACATTCTTATAGCTCCTCTTCCCTATTTAATGCGGTCATCAATATCCTTTTCACTATTTCCAAACTTATGCAGGATTGTACCCTAGTACTTGAACTGTTCTTCTAACTTAATCCTATAACCCATTTGGCTAAACAATTTATAGTATAAATAATTAGGCTAGCTTTTGAAATTCATCTTTCATCCCAAAAGAAGTTGCGATGAATATTAATCACAAAAAAGTTTTAATATGACTAACATATGTCAAGGTAGACACCGTGTAGTTCTAGCTTATTCAAATTACTTTCATCACATTAATTGACAGTTTATTAATAATCTCATTGATTATTCAGAATTAATACTAACTTTCGCAAATATCTGATACAAGAACTAAACGAAAAATTACCATACTATCAATTACATATAGTTACCCGTTCTTTCCTTCTACACCATTCTACAGAATACCAACAATATTTTGATTTCTTTGTCAAGACGTCGAAAACGCAACAATATTATTTTTATTATTTGCATCTTCAAATACCCTTTCACCATTTTTTCACAAAAACTCAACAGAAATACTTTTTTTTATTAAGACTTCAATCTGCTTCTTTTCTAAAGTTTATTATCGAAAGAATGTTAATTGTACAACCCATCATATATGAATCAAAATAAAAATGGGGAAAACTAGAATATAGGGAATTGTATATAAGAATACGGGGAAGGAATATCTTCGTGCTATCCACACGAACCGATTATCCCATGGCCGAGAAGCTGGGTCACCGCTGGTCGGTCAAGGTCCGTAGCGGGCTGTCGAGCCATAGAACAGGAACAGGTATATAAGAATATCTTCCAACAAAAGATTTGACTGATAAACATCAAATCATATAATTTTCTCTAGATTTTTTTAGGTTGCCTTCTTTCTGCAAGTTATATTTACAAGTGAATCGTTTTCTGTAAAGTCTTCGAACTGGAGTCTTAAATCAATAGATCAGGGAGATTTGGAATGCGATGACTTGGATAGGTGCCGGGTACGGATTTAGATACAAGATAAAGGAGAACGAGATTAAACAATGTAGTCTGTTTTTAAAAGAAGTTCGTTATTTGAACCCGAATGAAACAACAGCTTCTTCGCCCGAGGAAGTAAAATGAATGGAATAGTATTCAATTGCACGTAAATGAGAGGATTAGTCCTGTTGATTCCTTCTTACTTAGACAAACAAAAAGAATCTGTCCTTACCAGATTTTTCGTGCTTCTTTCCGTGTGCGAAACAGTTAATTTTTTCACAGTGTGCGAAACATCGCGAAGCGTGTGCGAAATATCTGTAAAGATTCGCAATCGTCTTTCGTCTTGACGACGTCTTTGACGTTATTTGCAAACAATAGTGTTATGACTCTGACTGGAATCCATTTACTTTTGTACAAGGAAGGTATTTCTAGTTATTTTATTTTTAATTTATATTCCTTTACTTGACGCATTGCGTTGCGCTCATACTCTAAAGAACAGTATACGCAACACGGGAGCGAGGTGATTCCCGCACTCATCCTTTTGTCGTCCTTGCTATGATCAGACGACAAACTCGACTTGCGCGTGAATCACTTGTTTCGAGCCCTTATTACGTAAACTACTATTTTTTAATCATAAAGGAGATCAAAATGTTCACTTTCGAAGACTTGTTGAGATTTTTCAGGATCATCAGGATCCGTGTCAGATGTACTAAGATCGACAACTAATACATGTTATACATAATTGTTTTACATTATACATTAAAATATACCATATCAATTAAATATTTGTAATATAATAGATAGTAACACTTTTTATTCTTTTTTCAAGAGTGGCATCTGAGTCAATTTGTGAAACATAATCTGGATTGAAATTAAAGTACATCAAATCTGGTCGCAGAAGACGATCAATTTCTTGTTAGGGTGTTAAAATGGCATTCTTTTTATCTATCTCGTTAACATATTATACAAAATTAGTATGACAATGGTCAATAGTGACAGTCCTTAGTTACGGATTATTGCATTACTAGGCTACAGTTATTTTTCGCCTAAGGATAAAACCAGCAGATACTAATTTTCCTAGTACAGTACAATATTTACCCCCCACCCCACCCCAAGACACTTTTCGAGAATATATACCATAAATGAAGATTCGACTCCAATCATTACCTATACATTTCTATTCTAGACGTGATGTGGCAGGTACAGTCCGGGACAATCTTGGAGAAGCAATAAAACACAGGAACGACGTATTGATGAGTCGACCAAAATAAATGAGCCAAATAAATGAGCCAAAGAAAATATTCTGCGCAAGAATTTTGTCGAACATATATTTCATTAGTACTAATGAGCGTTCGCATCAAACAAATGAAAATATTATTTTTGCATTAAAATATTTTATATCTGGGAATTTATTTTCATTTGACACATTCCTGCCAAATGAAATCAAAAATGCATAAAGCTACAAAATTACGATATTCATACCACATTGCAGTAATAGGTACAAATAAATGTTACAAATCATAACGCAGAATAAAAGCAATTGGAATACGATGCATTATGACAATATTATAATTACAATATCATATTGACTGAATCGAAATCGTAGAACCTTGTTTAATTATGTATAGCAGATATTATTTAGGAAAGTGTAGGTGATGACTAAATTGCTCATGTAAACGCAGCTATTAGATTGATATTTTTCCACGTGAAATATATCTATATTAATTAATTTAAATATTTCATGAGCATATTTCGACGATTTACACATAAGTAACATTTAAACATTAAGAACAAATAAGATGTAGTGTTGTAACATATTGGTATAACTCAATAATATGTAAAATAAAATAATGTATAAATAAAACATGTTTATTTGTTACTTTGTTT